>PVJL010006034.1:20698-98413 GCA_004026885.1 Lyroderma lyra | reverse complement strand
TGCGCGCGTGTGTGTGTGCATGTGTGCGTGCGTGTGCGTGTGTGCGCGCGCGCGCGTGTGTGTGTGTGCACGCGTGTGTGTGCGTGCGTGTGTGCGCGTGTGTGTGTGCGCGCGTGCGTGTGTGCATGCGTGTGTGTGCGCGCGCGTGTGTGTGCGTGTGCATTTGCGTGTGTGTGTGTGTGCGCGCGTGTGTGCGCTTGTGTGTGTGTGTGCGTGCGTGCATGTGTGCATGCGTGTGTGTGTGTGTGTGCGCATACCGAGAGGACACACTGACCTATTCATCTCCTGCATTTCTAACACGAGTCACCTCACTGGGATAAAAGCATCAACACGTCGTACAACCACCTCTCGCCCACTGGGGCGAGGTGCCAGGAAGGGAACCCACCCTTCTTGGCCCTGTTTAATGAGACCGGAGCCACATCCTGCAGGCGTGTCTTTTCTGCAAGGTGGCAGGAAATGATGCCTTTTGGTAGATGGTATTGGGGTGCAGGGACCCTACAAGAAAAAGGGGGTTCTCTTCTGGCTGCTGGTGCACTTCCTGATTCTTTCTCCCAGGCCACAAGTACCCATCGTGTGGACGACATCCAGTGGTCCTCACCTTCCAACCCTCCAGGTGTTCTCCTGTGATGCATGGGTCTCTCAGCGGTCACTGTGTCACTCAGCGTTTCCCGTGTTGGATCCCGGCCGGCCGTTCAACCGTATTTCCCAGGAGAGGTTCCAGGGGTCCCCTCTCTGGTCTCCATCTTGCCGAGCTCTCCAGTACTCCCCTTCCAGCAAGTTTCACCCGCGCTCCCCAGGAAGGCTGCTTAGTGCATCTGCGAGTTCACAGCGCCTCCGGGTGGGGTTCAGTGGGAGTCCAGCAGGTGGTTCTATGCCCCACACATGGTCTGTGTCCACTCAACACACCGGACCACCCAGTGGCCTCTGCCACAGCCTCTCCAATAAACTCCGAATCTCAGCGTTGGGGGGCAGGTTAGCAGGTAGGGCGTGGGGGCTCTTCCAGAAAAGTTCGCTTCTTTTCTGAGTACCCTACCTCAACCCTAGAGTTAGCAGCTGCTCTCTGTATCTCCCTGGATCCTTTGGGGTTCTCTTTACCCCTCAGGGGTTAGTATCTTGCTATTACTTGATGATCGCATTAACATGGCATTACAGCTGGGCACATGACAGCCTTGCTGGTACAGTCACTTGTTTCCTTGCAGTTGTGTATGGCCACGTGACCCAACCGAGTATGCGTGCAAGTGACACCCGTCATGTCCTTCTTTGGGATGTGAGAGATGATCAAGACTGTCTCCGCTACATTCTTTGCCTTCTTTGTGGTTGGAACCCAGATGTGGACTGAGTCAGCCATGACCACGCAGACAGCAACCTTGCTCTAAACAGCGTCAGAGGGACAATCTAGAAGAAACCTAGTTCCTGAATGACGGTGAGGAGCAGAGGTACCCCACCAGTCTGGACCATTCACCTCACACCTGTGTCACAGAAAAGAAGTCAACCCAGTTTTTAAGCCACTGTCACTTGGGGTCTCTTCATTATAGCAGTTTCGTTTATCCTAACTAATGTAACTGCCAATCAGTTCTGTGCCTCCGTCCAACCTAGGTGTCACTATTTAGTTAGGCATTCATACATAATGAACGACTAGCCCCTTATTTCCATATCCAAAAGCCTGTTTAATCCAAAATTAAATGCCATCCACTCTCTAGAATGTGGTCTTCGTCTTCCCTGCCAGTCTGGCATACCTCTTTTTCCACGTTTCCATCTCTAACACTTGCCATCCTCTGAGCACTATCTCATCCCATCCATATCTCTTTTTGATCAGACTAATTTGAAGTAATCTCACCTTCTCACTACTTTGAAATAACCTCGACTTTTTCAGCAATTATTTTCTGAGCAGCCATAAAGCCAAGCAACAATTCCCAGATGAAACCCCTCCTGTCTAGAATACTTAAAAATGCATTTGTTTTAACAGAATCTTTTTTATATTTTAGTTCATTAATTATGCATTCCTTGAAAGTTGAGCAACTTCATAACTTTTATAAAGTCCAACCCAATGCCCTAAAACAAAGAAAATCATAAACCACTTGCTGTTTTAACTTCTATTTTCCACTAAAAGAAAGCAGGATTCCAGGCAAAATGGGTTGATCGTGTGGGTCAAGAAGCGTAAAAGATGTCCTAGAACTTGTTGTCATACCAGAGTGCAAAGAAAAGCATCAAACATTAGCAGCAATATGTCAAAAGAAATCTGCCCGAAGAGACTTTCTCTAATAAAAATGGGACAATGTAAACATCAATAAGCATTACAATTGTCGATGGGTAGATGCACCCATATGTTGACTTTTCTTCCCAGTTTATAAATAAAGTTGAGACAGGCATGGGGGAAGTAGGTGACGTGTACAAGGCCTGACCGTCTGTGAGTTCTCATTCAGCCACTGCCTTGCATCGTTTCACAGGGTCGCTGCAGAGCCGTAAGAAGACAGACACCTTTCTTTGCCTTCCTTTGTTCTAAGACATAATATCATTGCTACTTTGGGGGAAGAAATAAAGAAAATACAAAGAGATATAGGAAGAAAAGAAGTAAAGAAGAACTAAAGTGATCAAGAAAATCCACACCCTCTAATCTTTTATTTACAGAGGTGCCTTCTTGGACACTTTCAGCCCCTACTCATCTCTCTCTTATTTCACCCACATTCTATCAGTTTTGGCTTAACATCTTGTTCTATTTTTCTGCTATGTTATTTGTAATGTTTCATCAGTGAAAATAATTACTCCCCCAAATAATTTATTTTCTGTAAATTGGGGGTTATAGATATGAAGATTAAATGAGGTTAGACATGTAAAAGGCGTGAAACACCACCAAGAAATAGTAATCACTGGCCAAGTGTCAGATACGATATTGCTGTCCTCGGTAATCTCTATTTTTTGCATTTCACATGTCAATAGCACATGAACTAAAAGAGTAACTCAGAAGTTCTCTCAGTGTTATATTAAGAAAATGAAAGTTTATGCCTTTTGTAGGACTAAGCTTCACTAGGAATGAAGTCTACCATTCAAGAACCATTTATTGAATATATATAATATGCCAGGAATCGAGATTTTATTGAATAAGGCTGACATTTTTTCCTGCCCTCATGGATCTTATAGTCTAACGGGAAAGACAGCTATTAAATAAATAATTTAAAGGGTTGTTTAGAAAAAAGATCACCCATAGAAATTCAATTACCGCTACATAGTTAATTCTAATTCATTGATAAACAGCGTTATGATGCTAGGCATAAAGTCTTTCAACATGTCTGGGAAAGTGATTTAGCTGATAAAAGCCACCAAGCGTTGCATTATGAGTGTATTTGGTGTCTAGATTAGACACTTAAAAACTTGAGCTGTATTATTTAAGAATTCAAAAACCTTTTGCTTCTTTATTAATATTTGTAGTTGCATACCAAAAAGGCTCTGGGCATAGTTGACCCCAGTAGTGGGGGGTACTTTATCAGTGGTGTTGTTCAGCATTGCCTGTTACAGAGCTATAGTTAAAAAGCTGACCCACTTTCAGTCAGTTTTATTACTGTGTTAAAATTCCCTGTCAACCACCACCTGGGCTGAAGGCTCCTACACTCTCCTTCCCTGTTGTTGTGACACCGATTTCCTGCAGTGATCCTGGAATCATGCCGACAACAATGCTATACTATAGACAATAGTGCTTCATCTGAATCTGAGCATTTTATTATTCCTAACTACGACTATAGAGCATTTGTTGTACACCAGGCGTGGTCCCAAGTCCTTCAAAAATGTTAACTCCAAAAGCTCTTTCCAAAAAATACAGAAGTATAAAAAATTAAGGACTTGAGTTAAAAAACTATTAAGTTAAAAAGAGTCAGTGCTGTTTTTCTGTGAGCAAAATGGTAAGATTTTAAAAGGTTTTGTACTATAGAACTGCATGTTACTTAGTGGACTGATAGAACAGCTGCTGTCTGAGAGGGAATTAATTTGACCTCTTTGAAATGCTAATTGAATTCTTATCTACAAACCCAATATTTGCATTGTTGAGCTATGTAAAGGAAATATAAAAATCCATAGGCTTGATGAAATTATAAGAGACATTTGTTTAACGAAAACATTAAAAAGAAACACTTTTATTCTGGGTGTATGTTCTGTCCCACATGTAAGAACAAAAGAAAATAATACCAACACATAGCATATTGCACTTAACTATACAGCAGTGTGTGTAATCTGGGTTGTTTAGACAATACAAAGAAGAATATTTCCCAAATTTAAAAAAATTATAGAAAACTGTGTTAATATGATTACACCTTCAAATGAATGTTAAGTGATTTTAGTTTGATTTCTGAGATTTTAAGAACTTAAAAGTTTTTACCCTCTCCCAGGTGTTTATGCTTGTTAAGTCAAACATCGTTTACTCTTTACATGCTTCTATCAACATATTTGTTATCATTTTAACAAAAAACATTCTTGATAGTAGGAACGTTTATGGCACAATTTCCGGTAGACTTAGTTGGTGGGAATGATTCATAATGAAACAGATACACGATAATCCACACAACACTACATATTGTAAACAACAGCGGCCTATTTTCAAACTTTCATACCACTATCAACTTCAAGATACCCTACTTTCAAAGGATATCAGGAACTTTTCTCTTCTACACATTGGAAATCCCTCATATAAGCTAGTTCATGCCAAACAATTACCATCACTTTGTGTAATTCATTTGGCCATGGCTAATGTTTCCCATTTTTAGATTTTTAAAGGGAAACTAAACACAAAAACATTGTTCTTTCTCCTCATTATGGCCTTATCTTAAGGGCCATAAATTAACTGTAACCATAAGAAAATAAGATTGTGCTATATTTTAATTATCTAATCCAAACTATAAGTGAAAAGAGTAGGTTTTTCACTTTTCTATATGTAATGGGCTTTTGCGTACATAAAAGGACATTATTTTTCATACTGATTGGGGGGCAGAAGTTATTTTCTCTTGAAACTAATGTCATGCCAGGGCAAGTTTTATAAGTAAAATCCTCTCTTTGGGTAAGGAACATGCATGTTCTGTGTGGCAATAAAAAAGGAGTTGGTGATTGAGAACACTGGAGGAGTTGATTTAGCTGGAATATAATTGTACTTGGAATTCTGATGCCTGGCATCACGGCGGATCCAAATAATGTGTCCATGAAACGAATCGATCAACAGCCCTTCCCTAATAACGGACATGTTAGCAGGGCAATATCGAACCAGGATTGAACTCAAGTCAGGCTGTCACTCATGATTTACCTGGTGGAGCATTTTGTTTGAGTGAAAGTGAGTTATATCTTTGATTAGAACATGCAGAAAAATAGAGTCGTCAGACGGACAGAATAGAAATTGACTTGTTTATAAACTTGCTATTGAACCAAAGTCAGTATTTATCCTCATTCTCCTAATGTAGTTTCACATGACACACGTCCCATTGAAGCTGCAGTATAAAAATAATAGCAGAGCATTTTTGATGCTCTAAATACACTGTAAGCTGCAAAAATGTGAGCATATTGGATTAGATCCTGCTGCTAGATGCTTATTCATAAAATGATTGCTCAGTTAATTAATATCTATTATCATTTCCTCTCAGAATTGGATCTACTAGCCTAGAGGTTGAAAAAGAATCCTTCAAATTACCAACATAAAGGACTCTCAGGGAAAGATGGAGATGTTTTCTTCCTTGTGGGGTTCCTAGAGATCGTCCCAGTGCTCTCCACTGTCTTCCTCAGGTTACGCTTTTTTAGTGATGTGTCAGAGGTTGGGGATGAAGAAAGTTCCCAGGGGATCTGGCACCTTGTGGGACAGCACTGGTGTCAAGAAGTACAACTTCCAGGTGAAGTCCAGTAGCTTAACAGAAGGTTCGACTCAACAAGGGATCAGCATATTTGTCTACAGGAATGTATCCAAAAAGACGACAGGCTCATCCATGGCTTCATTGACCTAACCCCCAACTCCCCACCTGCCTTTACTAACTCTTATTTATTCTTCAGATCTCAAGTCAAATATCATCACAGGCGTGGTATCACATCCTCCCAGACACCCTGACTTTGTTTAGTGCCTTGGGATACATGCATACCACTTCCATTTCTGCTTTGTATAACTCATTGTTACCTGTTTATCTACAAAGCAGTGTTTATCTAATTTCATCCTAATTCTCCATTGCCTTACCCGTAGAAGACGCTCCAATGTATTTAAGAGAATAAATGAATAACAGAGATCAGTAAGAGCAATCACATAGTATCCTGGGCTTCCGGGGAGAAAAATCTAAGAGAGTTTGAGTTTCAAGAGTCAACATTGAACCGCCTTTCTCTGACATTTCTTAATACTTTCCTTCCTCTGGTTTGGAGTGACAGCTCTCAGTTTGTCTTAGGATAAAGAATACTATTTTCCCAGTGACGCCTTGAGAAACACAAACACACTTAACTTTATAGCACGCAATCTACAATGCCACAAATAATTCTCACCAGTTTAATAATGGACCACAGATGAGTCATTTGAATCTTCTACCCCATTCTTTGCTGGTGTGCTTAGAGACTCCAAGTGTTGACAGTCACTCTGAATTATTTTTAATTGGCTAATGGTTGACATCATAAAAAAGCACATGTACTTGAGCATAACAAACATCACACAAAAGTGTTGCTAATATCCTATTTCAAACGTCACACTGACATTGCACTTACAAGCAAACAGCAAAGTTACGACAGTCACTGTTTGATTCTGAATCACGTATTTCGACTCATTCAATGATGGCACTTATCCACGAAGCATTTCCTGATGATGATTCTGTTCTAATTCTACTGCATACTTCATGACAATACAATTTGTCATGTAAATTTGGTTTAAACATTAATTACAATTGCAAAGAATGCATGTTTATAAAAACGTTACCATCCTCTTTGGAGTTCTACAGATAACAAAATCCTCAGCCCACATTCGGCCGTCTTCCAACACCAATGTCTTGTCACCGCATTCAGAACTTGGTGTTTTAATTACTCAGCACTTGCAGAAATCGTTTCCTTTTTCCTTCCCACTCCCTGTTTGAGGTGCAAAGAAGACACCACATGGCAGGAAGATTAAAGTCTGCTTTGGTGTTATTCAAAGGCAGTCAGTCAGAAAGCTTTCTAAGGAGAAACCCTCCCCAACACAGAAAAATGTCCTTGAATAGTTTGTAAGGCACTCTGTAGAGATGGAAATAAATGGAAAAAGCTACAAGCTGTCGAATTCACTCCCCTAACATGTCTGTGCTGTCATAGAGGTGGGATTGAATTCAAACCTGAACACCGCTTTGAAAATTTACTTTCCTCAAGCAAAGAGTAGCCTTGAGGAGAAAGTAATCGTTAAATACGAGAGAGAAAAAGGAACTATAGACCTAAACCTAAACAGATCATTTTTGTTGTCACCAGAGGACTTCAGTCAGGAAGAGGAAGAAAACGGTATGTACGTGTTTGACATTTGAATACTGCACCCTCATTAGCTGCTTTCTAGCCGAAATGTGTGACATGCAATTGCACTACCCAGGAGATAGGCCACTTTCTCTAGCCCTTACAAAATGATTCCATTTAAATTAGGAAAAGAACAGAGGAAGATGGAGAAGAAGAAGAAGAAAAAGGTATGGGGTGACTATAATTTTAGAAATTTATAGAAAATGGTGGAAAACACAATATTCGTTATTTGGGACTATTCGTAAATCACCATCAGTGCATTTAATGGATGTAGTAAGCTATTCATTGTTAATTTCATGAACATTTTTAAAATTTTATTTGGCATTGTTTCTTGTATCCTCTAGGGAGAGGTTGCAATCATTTAAATACGTGTGGAGATTAAAGTTTAAAGTAGTTCTATTTATGCACCCAATGAATCTCTACCATAACTTACATAAATTCCACAGAGATAAGAGTTGATGACTTTTTCCTAGAGGTCATATTTGCTGACTGATTCTTTGTTGACTTTTAACATACTTGATGTTTTTAAAAAAATCCTGCTGAATTCCTCATAAAATATTAGATAATGAATTTTTTTAGCACAAAAATTCTTCAGCGTAAATATTACTGTTAGGCAATAAGGTTGTTCACTTTACTCCCCTTTCGAATGAGTAGAATTTAATAAGCAGCTATTTTTCTGCTCCTCATTCTAGAGCCATAAGATTAACAAACAAATCATGCTTGAAAACCGTAAGTGAAGAGAAAATAGGACTATAAATCCCTCAAGTGCAGTCACTGTGTATTTTCCTCTCAGAATCCTCAGGACTGCAAGATTCTCAGCAAATGAGGATTTTTGTTTATCGTTTTTAACTTACTCAGTTCAGAAACTTCTTTACTACACGGGTTATATATATTTTTTTTTTTTTAGAAAATTTTCATGTGAGTTCTAGCCATTATCCCTTTGGGCAGCATGTGAAATAAGACTATTGTGAAGATAGCTACCACGTGAAATATGCAAAAAACCCTCTATTTCTTGAGTTACAGTCATTCCCCATTATCCACAGGGGACGTGTTTCAAGACCCCCCACCCCAGTGGACGCCTGAAACATGGATAGTACCGAGCCCTGCATACACTATGATTGTTCCTAAACATACATACCTAGGATAAAGTTTGATATGTAAATTAGGAACTAATAATAAAATACAATTGTAACAATAGACTAAAAATTATGTGAATATGGTCTCTCTCTCTTTCTGAAAACATCTTTTTGTATTGTACTCACCCTTCTTTATGTGATGACGTGATGTGATACCACGCCTGTGTGATGAGGAAAAAGTGGCCTGGAATTTTCCATTTAGTATTTTTAGGTTGCGGTTGACTGCAGGTACCTGAAACCTTGGAGCATAAAACCGCGGATAAGGGGGTCTAAAGTACATGTTTTCAGACCCACCTGTTAGCAGGTCTAAAATACATGAAAACATAATGAGTGCATGTTTTGCACAATAAATATTTAATTGATTAATGGAAACAAAAAACTAAGTTATCTTTTTTTTTATGTATTCTATCACTCCAACTAATTTAACTGTAAGAATATATTTATTTTGCCCAAACTATGTTTAGCTGCTTCCTATTAATCAAAGAGGTTCCTTTTAACTCATTACACTAATAGATGTCTCCTATACAATGGATAAATTAACATGTACTATACTTCCTGTTCACAAAGACAGCTGCTGAGGTTTTTGTTCTTTTGGGGTGGTGGAGACAAAAAAGAAGTAAAGATGAAGGAAGGGGTAGATTCTTCAGACTCCTAGTTTCATTCAAGCCTCCCCTCCCACTTACCTCTACCATGCTTACTCTGCACCATCTAGAACCCAAACAGAACTCAGAGCTTACCCCACTGCCATTGTCACCTAGCCATCGCGTTAATATATAAGTTGGCCAGAGCTGAACGAATCCTTTTTATTTAAATCAATTTACACCCTTACAAGCATTGCATGAGAATGCTCATTTTTTTCATATACTGACTAGGCTAACACTTTGTTTTTCATTTGCCCATCTAGTTTGGGAAATATAGTTTCATTTTATGTTTATTTTTATTTTTCTGATTTCCAGTGAGATTGAGTATTATTTGTGTTTACCAAGCATCTGTATTTCTTTTGCAAATGACTTCTTAGACTTTGCCCACGTTACTATCATGTGGTCACATAAAAATGGTTTACTGGGAAGACTAATATATTAATTTTTTAGTTCTCATTTACTTTTAAATGTGTTTATGTTATACTTTACTGTTCTTAAAGCAGTACAAGCAGATATTTCATCAGGAATACAAAACATTCTTTAATCTTCAGTTATCTTCATTATAGAAAAAAATGCAAAAAGTAGGGAGTCTCAATTTTACAAATTTGGAAACAGTTACTGCACAATAGCATTTAACCAGTACCAATGAATTATAAATTAAAGCATCATTTGTTGCTACTTAGAATTTTTAAGTTTTCTGACAGCAAAAGAATAACATTTTAACAATGGGAATTATTTTTGTTTCTAAAGGGAGGGATCATTTTAAGGGAAAGCTTTAGTTTTTCAAAAATTATTAAAAATGATTTTTAAATAAAGTTTTCAAAGTGTCTTGACAAAAGAGATGGACAAAACAATCATATAAGAATCTGATGATTCAATTTAGAGAACCAATATCAACCTAAAAAAATATGTCCTAAGTCTCAGGTTTATATTATCTATAGATCAGTAGATTTTTCGTGGTACTTTAATTTCATATTTTTTGGCTAAAGATCAATCAAAGTTGAAGTCTCAAAAAAGTAATGTTATTTAAACATGGGAAGCATCTTAAAATATAATTATTTCAGTCTTCCTATGTATCTGCACTTGGGGAGAGGAGCTGGAGGCACAATTTTCTTAATGAGCCATGACTATGCTTAAAAGAGTCTGTGTGCTATGCTAATTCAAATTTCCTGACAGGGATGGTTTTAATATTCTTCCAAGTTCTAAAGTTCGCCCAGTAAGAGTGCCAGTACAAGCAATAGATGTGTTTCTGCTCTTTGAAGAATTGCCGAACAAGTGCCTTTTGGGTTTGTGTAACATACCCAAAAAATAAAAATGAAAATGAAAAAAAAAAGAGTATATTTTGATGCTAGGGCCCTTTTATTCTGGGGAAGAAATTGTATCTAATTGAATGTCTGTTCATTATTGTACCACTAGTAATACTGGTGGGAACCTTGCTTCCCTCAGTAATTTGGTTCTGCATGTTTGACACTTTTATTTCTTACATTTAAAAAGTGTGGACTGGGTATTGTTGATGCCTTCTGAATATATTTAAGAAAGCTCTACTGTTTTAATTATATGTATCTTCATTTGGGAATGACTATTTTGTTTCTATGAGCAAATGAATATTTTCTGAAATAATAAAAAGATTTCATCGTAATTAATAAATAAGGGTAGGAAAAATTTACAAATGAGCTCTTCTATGTTTTCTTTTCCTTTCAAGTTGTCTTTTCTTTCATTTGTTTATATATTTATTTATTTATTTATTTGTTTGTTTGTTTAGAAAATTCTGGTCAAAAACTTCTCTTTCACTCCTGTACCCCCCCAACTTTTTTCAGATCTAGTAATCTGTCTGATACCTATGGATTAAAAAGTTCAGCTATCCACGATCTTTGGGCATGAAATGGACTACAGCAAACACGCTATTACTTTGAAGATTCTTTATCTTTAAAACTCATATGATTTAAAAGAAAATTACTCTATAATATATGCATTTTTTAATCATAGGAAATAATCTTATAGATCACATAAAGTAAATTGCACCATTTCGGAAAAATGACACTTCAAATACTCTTAATATCTAGAACTGTGTCAGAATTCCAGAGCAAATAACTGAAGTTCAAGCATAATAACTCTACAAAAAGCCAGGCAAGCAGTCTGGAGAACAGGTAAGGAGATGAAGTCTTGAAATTATAGCCCAACCTGTCTCTTCATCCTTTCTGGACGTGACAAGATTTGATACTTGCTTTCCAGGGCTGAAGAGCCCAGGGCTAGAGTTGGACGTGCCCACAGGATGCCAACGAACCAGAACCGGTAGCTATGGGCACGCTGTTTGCAAAACATTCAGATGAGACGTAACCTAATTGACATTTACTGCGTGATGCCCAAAACCAAATCCAGTTTTCCACTCTGAAAAGGCAGAGGGGGGTTGAAGGACTACTTTCCGAGAGCTGTTTAATTTTATCTCGACATTTTGGAATCTCAAAGGTTTTAAAATCGTGCATAAGCCATATTGTTTCATTGGTAAGAAAATGGAGTATGAAAGAGTACATCAAGAAAAACATTTCTGAGTCTTTTGACCTAAAATAAACAGTACCACCATTTTCACCAGGTTCTTCTACTTGGAGAAGATCCATGCTCACCATGCCTATGAACACCTCAGAAATGCCTGATCTCATGAAGCCATGGGACTCTCTCAACCTAAAGACAGACTTTTCCCAAACCTGGAACGTTACAGACTTTAAAATAACGAAAATCCTTTTGAAGAAATTTGATGTCTACTAATTAGTCATGCAAACTCACACGTTTGTCCACCTCATCATGAAGTCCTTATTTAGTAATGAAATGCTGATTAACACTGATTCACTGATAGATCACTGATTAAAATGGTTCATTACGGAAGTAACTTGCATCTTATTAATAAACAACCAAATTATTATGTTCATATCACAAACTGTCATTAGCTAGTTTAGTCTTAGAAGGAATTTCTTTGTCTTCTACAAATAGCAAAATTTTATTTCTTAATACCTTTCTTAATTTCAGAATTACCACACTTAAAAAATAAAAATTTTAACCCCTTTTTCTATTTAGAAAAAAAAGTTCAACTCACTTGCCATGTTTATTTAATTTAACATAAACATGCCCTTTAAGGCTGAAACAAATCTGACTGCTTTTCAGTGTGAAAATAAAATACAAAAACTGTTCTGGGAGTTATTTCTAAACAGAACTTGTCTCTCATCCTAATGTAACAGAGATGTATGTGATCAGTGTTTAATCAGTTGGGGGGGAAGGTTAGGGCTGTAATCTGCGAATTGTCTCGGGGTAAACGCTACAGCTGCAAGTGCCACTGGTGAGTATTCTTGGGGCAAACAAGGTGGGAGAGGAAGGACAGGGTGGGACAGGAGGGAGGGGGAGCCAAATACATGGTGATGGAAAGAGAACTCACACGGTGTGGTAAAGATATAATGCAACACACAGACGATGCACTGTAGCAGTGTACACCTGGAGCCTATGTAATTCTTGTTAACTAATGTCACCCCAATAAGTCTAACAATGAAGAGAAAGAAAGAAAGAAAGAAAGAAAGAAAGAAAGAAAGAAAGAAAGAAAGAAAGAAAGAAAGAAAGAGAGAGGAAATTAAAGCCAATTAGATTACTTTAGCTCTCAGATAAATTTTTCCCCATTCTTGAGTAAAAGTCACACAAAACACTGTTTCTAAAAACTGCATATTAAACACTTAAATAAACAATTGCATTCAATAGTCTTTAATCCTTGTAAAATTTGTCTGTGAAGGTATTCATACCAAATGCTGACTAAGGTTTATCTTTCTTTCTGCACTCTTCTCTTGGAGATCTAACTTGATAAATGCTTTATCTCCACTCAGTATTGCATCTTTTCTAGGGCTGCTACCTTCCCAAATGTCATCTGTGTTATCTCTATATCTTTATTATTTGTTATGTCCATTATGTCAATTCTTCCTCCACTCAAAACTCAGTATTAGCATGTAACTGTGGTCTGATAAAAACTCATGCTAGACTACGAATAATCAAAATATTGGGTTGAGGTCCTGATTGCGCCCCTGACGAACTGTGTGACCTTTCTCAGGGTCATTGAATACCTTCCTTGTCTCTAAAACAAGGATATTATTATACAACAGAACTTCGTGTATTCTTTTACTTTTTTCCAACGTGGATATCACATAATAACTAAAACTAGTCAGCATTTCCTCCGTTTCTTCTGGTCTTCATGACCTTCAAATTTCTCTGTTTGACCTCCTTATCCTTCCTTTGACTGAGGCTCTGGGATTCAGCTTAAAAATCTCACACTAATCTGAACGCCGATTAAATGTATCGGTTAAAATGTATCGGTGATTCACACTTTGTTTTGATGCCTGCATTATAATTTCCCCCCAACACATACATCGCTTACTTCCTAGTTCCAATCCTCCATGACCTAGATTACTATTACTTCCCCTCTGACGTACTATAAAAAAATTCATCCGAACTTTTTACTGGTCTCTTTTTTATTCTTCTATTTCTTTTCTTTCCTTAATTTAATTTCCCCCCATTTTTTCTTAATTATTTTCTGTATCATGACTCTGTCCCCAAAAGAATATAAGGTTAGGTAAAAAGAACACCCTCTCCCCAAATTTATAAAAAGTAGAAAGAATAATAATCAAAAGGGAGTTCCTAAAAAGGGTCACAAATGGAATTTCAAATAATAAGCAGAGGTTGTTTTAAGCTTCTAGTATGTGATCATTTATTAAGCACTGTGGGAAACTAATAAAGCATTCCATTTGTTCATCATCTCATTGAACAAACACTTTACTCTCGGGGAACCAATGGTGTTTTGGAGGGGTTGGAATGTCTGCTCTCACAAAGTGGTAATTGGGACAGTCAGGATCCACTCGGGAAATGTGACCGAGATTCGTTGTTTTTTTCCCAAACCCAGCTACCTCCCTGCACTATCACTTCCATGCTATGTTTCCTATCACACTCTTCAATAGCACTAATTTGTTCAGGCCCTGATCACTGACAACACGACCAGGCCTTCCTACCTCGTCTCTAACCTTTACACCCAGCCTCATTCCTCTCAAATACAATGTGTGTCTCATCATAATCACCTATTTACTGTCTTCCAGTGCCCACATTCAAACCACCTCCCACTGTCCCCTGTCCACAGTCTTACTCATTGGTATTAGAATGATTCTCTTCATTCTTTGTAATGCTGATGATTATTTTGATGAGCTTATAGCTCAGCGATCTTTTTCGAAAATGAAGTTAGTAAGAGATAGCACCATCAATATTCTACATATTTCACATAGTTACATTTTTTATTCTTTGTTTTCTCCTTGTGAGGCTTATGAAAATAGGGGGTTTGTGTTCACTTCATTAGTGTGTCCACAGTACCTAGAAGAGTTCTGACAGAGAGGGTGCTCAAAACATATTTGCTGAATAACACCACATTGTCAGGATCATTTATTTAATATTGAACCTATAAAGACATCTTTAATCTTATGTGTTAGCTTGTTGTTTAATTTATGAGTGTATAAATTACTTCTATAAGTGGATGGAGGACTGGGGTCCTGTGCTTATTGCAGGGCATCCCCAGAATGGGGCTCATGCAGCACAAATAATGCAACAGAAACCTTTTGACACAAAAAGAGAAAAAAGTTGGATATTGTGCTTTGGTATTGTAACTGTAACTAGTGCTATATATTCAGTATATCCTTCAAAGTTTCATTCAAGCAAGTTATATTTTTAGTGATTCAGATTATAATTTTAAATATAACTCTTTGCATTTTATTGATTTTCTATAAAGAGCAGCTTTTAACATCTTGACTTTGGTAGCTTAACCACCTAGATGTTTTTGAGGGGGCATCAGATAATATAATGATCTGCAAAACAATAATTAAATTATTTGGGCATTAATTGAGTGAGTAATTTTGTTATAAAAGTGTTTTTAGTGATAATTTATCTACCCAATTATTTAAAAATTTTCATATATATATATATATATATATATATATATAATTGGTATGCTATTTTATTTTTCTAAACATATATGAGATTTTTAAAAACATAATGCACACTTTTTAAAATAGGACTGAAGGTCCACTACCTGTTCGTTATTAACATTCTTCAATGTGATGTTATTTAAGTGCATAAATGCACACAGAACTTACTCTATTCTTTAGGGTCTAAATAGTTAGAACCCAAAAGATGATAAAGAGATTTTCAATGTTTAATTAGTCAATAAAGTTCAAAGGAGGTGGCTAATAAAATCCACTAGTAGATGCTCTTATCAATGAGCATATCTGTAGGATCCTTCCACATCGTGTTCTGTCAATAAATAGGCATTTTGAAAAGGATGTTTATATAGGTTATTTTCAGGGATGAACACAGTAGAAAATAAAAATAGTAAAGCTGAGAACTAATTTGTTGCAGGAACCTCAAGTGCAGCTTCAATTACAAGTAAAAGTCTGCAAGTCCAAGTTGATATAAAAGATTCTTCTATTCCTAGCATCCTAAGGAAAAAATATTTAATAAATACAGCCATTTGCAAAGATTTCAGATGTATCATTCTATATAATAAATCTGAATGACAATATATACAGCTACTTCACATTCATCATATGTAAGACTAACATTTTAAAATTGCAATAATTAAAATAAATCAATGCAATTCTTTTGTAACCACAAGTATAAAAGCCTTCTCTAATGTTCAGTGTAGAGAGATGTAGTTTCAATATATTGATTCTAATTTCTCATGAATCTATCTAAAAACTTGTCCACAAATCGTAAGTCAGTAACTATTCACTTCTAAGTGTCATTGTGCAGCTCACAATTTGAGTCCAAAGTATGCTACTGAGACAAGAGAATTAACTAATGGTGAGTTTTCTCATCACCTGCAAAAATCACAAATTTATCGCATGAGGTTAAGTCAGGCAAAATTTGTATCTATAACAAATTAATACATTATATAAATTATATATTTATATATGTTAAACTACATAAACCATATAATAATAATAGAGGTAGAGTAAATGTTATATATAGTAATAATTATATATATATGTAGTAATTTATAGGGTAAGGTCCAAACAAAGTTTATAATTTGAGTATCAGATGTTCAATATTAAAGTACCAAATGTGGGACCTTAACCACAACTCTCTGTATGGTAGATTAAAGCTCTTCTTTACTAAATATGATAAGGAAATCTACCATTTTCTTTTTACTTCTTTTTTTTTTTCTACTCTGTAGTTTTCAATGGTAAATGTGCCAACCATTTTGACTGGCCTCTGAGAAACTGAGATACTTCCTTTCAGAAAATGCAGCTACTTTTAAAGTTATAATTTCTACAATGTTTCATTTTCATTGATAATTTCTGGCAAACTCCTATTCTTTGAAAGCAAAATCCAAGGAAGCTTCTTTTCAAAAGCTTGACTAAAAAAAGATTGCTAAAATATACTTCTTTATAGACCTCTGTGTCACTGACTTTATCGCCTTGTTTGGAGAATATTTGTTTACTCTTCTAGAGATCGTGAGTCCTAGTGAAAGAATCGGGACTCATTTCTGCTCTACTTGGTATTCAAAAATAAAAAAGTGGACAATATTTTTAAAGGGGGGAATATATATTTGTGTATTATATCTGTGTACCTATATCCACAAATATGCATGTGCAGGAGTCCACATGTGCATGCACACACACACACACACACACACACAGAAAACAAGCCGACCAATACCCTGATAACTGGAATTAAAATTCCAGAAGAAATGATAATATAGAGAATAATTTAACATAGAGACTGAGATAAGGGAAATTGCAGACAGTAAATATTCAAAAGGAAAACAGAAGATGGGTTTCAAAAGAAACTTCAAAAGACTAATTAAAATCACCCAGATACGGAGAAAGCAGACCTTCCAGCAGAACCATGTAATGCATTAGGAACAGACAACTAAAGGAAGAAGACTAGATGTAATCTTAGTACAAGAGAAATAAGCCTCAGTACAAAGAAGGAAATTGATTTCACATCAAGTGACAGACTGGGGCTCATTCTTTGGTCTGTAAATGGGAAAGAACCTTAGACAGGACTTTAATGTAGGACACCAATGGCCATGTTTGGAGATACACAAGATCCAAGTTTTAGGATGTTGGACCAAAACGTGAATTGAGAAAAAACTTAAGATTTTTGGATGTGTATCACCCACCACCTAAAAAAAAAAAATGAAGGAGAAAAATGTTTTCACTTCTTTAGAGCATTCCAGCAAACCAAAAGACCCTGTCAATTAGAGTAGACTTTCTTCCGTGTCTTAGGAAACAAAGAGAGTTGCAGAGAAGAGAAAATGACACACAGGCCAAATATTTAGATTGGGTCTGTAAGACGTGAAGGATGCCTATGTGGATGTAAATGACAACAGTTGGAAACACACTTTACACACACATACACACACTCAAATATGGAAGGAGGCCAATAGAAGGAAGACACTTAATGAGCAAGAAATAACAGACCTTCATGTAACACTGCTTTTCTGATCCATGCTGCGACAGCAGCTAAAACATAGTATTTCAAAAACTATGAAAATTGTATACATATATAGGACACATATACCTATATACACATACGTGTGTGTGTGTGTATATGTATGTGTGCGTGTATATGTGTGTGTGTGTGTGTGTGTGTGTGTGTGTGTGTATGTATTTCTTCAGAAAGAAACTTAAAGGCAATGGTAAAAAAAATAAAATGCTTTGCTCTCTTTTCAAGATGTCTTGGTGGCAGGATATATTTAAAATGATACAAAGAAAGCACTCAAGGGACAGAGTAGAAAAGTAGTGTTAAAGAGAAAAGCAGATATTCCCAGCTGTAGAAGTATTCAGTGGAACATGTAGTTGAAAAAAATAATCAAAGGTGAAGTGGAGCAGAAAACACAGAAATGAAATTGCAAAAAAAAAAAAAGGGTTTATATCGACAGAGTCAAGAGGGAAGAAGAAACACGTCAGCTAAAAATAAATATTCTATCTGCAAAAATTCTAAAGTTTATTTACTCATTCAACAATCATTTATTATGACCCGAGTCTGTGTCAAATACTAGAACATGGAGCTTTGAACAATGAATACACTACAGTTCCAACTCTCAAAATGCTCATAATATTTTGGAATTATCTTTTGAAAAGACAATAATTATAATGCAATATTCATCATCACTGACCTTTACTGAAGTGAATCAGGTCTCATATTTTAATGCTTTCCCCTGTTGCAACTTTCCTAGTGAACACATGTAAAGAACTCAGGCAAAGGCTTTACAGTGTGCTAATTACAAAGATCATATGCTCTGATGTGACACTAATGAGGTTTAGTCCTGGCAGAGTGAAATAAAATCATATTAAAGCATCGGCTCATAGTATGTTCTCAGTAAATATTAGCTGTTATTATGCTAGTTAATTTCTTAGAACCACCCCAGGAGGTAGACACTATGATTATTCCCATTTTAAGGAAAGGGAAGAAAAGTTAAAGAGACATAAGGCATTTCACAGTAATTGCGAAGTTAATAATTGGTAGAGCTTTATGTCCTAGCTCCCTAAATACGTCACTTATGAACAGCGAGGACCATGCTTGCATGTGACTTAGCTAAAAGTGACTCCATCTTCTCAGCTTACCGGAGTCCTCTAGTTAGTTTAACTTCTTTCTGTGGGCTGTAAAAGTACTTCTGAGGTTCGTTTTAGGTATCCAGACTGCAGTCAAGCTTGTACAAAATTTTAAAAAGTACAAGATATGGCCCTGCACAAGCATGTCATGTGTTTGGGAACGAACAATTAAGGAAACTGAGAACACTAAGCAAACTGCTACGATCATTTATGAAAAGTAGAGGAAGAGAAGGTGTTTGCTTTCTGTCTGTGTTTTCTTCTCCTTCCCTGCTTCCCTCCTTTCTTCCTTCCTTCTTTTCATCTCCCTCCTTCTTTTTGATTAGGTAGAAAGGGAAGAAGGAATATCCTACTTTCTGAGGAAATCTCCTTTGTTTCAGAAAGTGTATTCAAGTTCGTCAGGTGAAAGCTACAGCCTCCTCAAAATCCCTCAAAAACAGGCATGAAAAGAACTTTCCCAATTATTCCCACAGTCTCTTTCATCAAGTAGGTGACAATTATACAACTATCACTCACGTTTATTATTCGGTTAGTTGTATCTTTCAAGGTTTTATCAAAATTTTCTTCCTAGAATCATCTATGTCCCTGTGTCTGTCCTGTCAAAAAATAACCTTTAGATTTCAGTATTTATCTCTAGTCTTAAATTTTATTCTCTACAGACAATAAAGAAAACAGCCATGTAGATGACTTCTTATAGATCACAGACATCCGAGTCCTGCTCCTCTCCTAGTCTGAGACCTTGTTTGTCCTTGTCTGTCACCTGTGTGGCATATGGCTAAATATTTACTAAGCTCAGATAAGGTAAGTAGTGTCCATGTTTCTCTTAAGGGTGTTTGCTTTACCATCAGTACTCATTATCTCAAAGAAACTTTGTTTTTTGTCAAGAGAAACTATTTTGAAGATGATATCTTAAGTCCCCTATGAGCCCCAATTTGCTAGAAGGCAAGGTAGTAAGAATGACAGATTTAATAAGCGTATTTGCAAGGCAATTAAAGTACTGCATAATCAGAAAAATCATTTCCTGTAATATATTTGCATTGGAGAATTGCTTGCAAATATCCCTGGGAGGTCGTTGTTATTTCTGTTTTACAAATAAGAAAATTGTGTCTTAAAAAGAGTGATTAATTACCTTTACCAAAAGTGATGAGGTAGCCAGAGTAGAAGTGCTAGTGAAAATACTTTCAGTAGAAGGTCTAATATGTTAGCATAAGGGTGTTACTTTTATTTTAAATAGATTGGCACAGGAACTGCTGCAAGTGATTTCGTTTGGATATATTTTACACTGCTATCGTGTTTAATAAAGCTGTAATAAATTTTAATGAAACCCATTTGCTGTAGTGTCAAAAAATGGCTTAAAACACAATCAGAACATGATATATAGAAATGAATAATATAGATTGTTCAGATATAGGAAATCATTTTCGTGATAACCCATTCATAGTTTTATCCCAAATTTCAAATCACTTGATATATTACCTTCACATATACTCCTCTGTTTATAGGATTTTTCCTTAAAGTTAGAAATTCTAAGAAAGTTCAATACCTTCATTATTTCCACATAGAAAGCTAACTGAAAAGCCATTGTGACCAAAGTGCAAAATGCAAGTGTTTCTAAATTTAGAATAGAGTTTGTTTTGAAAAATATGACTTTAAAGTCCATCTGGTTAGTTTGCTTAGAATCAAAATTATTAATGTTAAATTTGAAGGTGAGAGGTTCCATAATTTATATAAAGTAAAATATGTTCCCACCAAAGTTCTACAATTTTTAAAAGTATTTTTCTATTTGCCTTGATTGTAAGGGAGTTCAGGTTGACAAAAGATAAAAGTTAATTGCCAAAAGGCCAATTAAAAAATTTAAGTTAAATTGCTATGATTTAAGAATTCCACAGCAGCACGCTTTATAATACCGAAAGAAGATAACAATACAAACATTGAACAGGAAAAAATATGGGTAAATAAGATATACTCTATCCATTCAATGGAAATCCATACAGCAATGAGAATAAGTGCACTTCAATAAGCAACAACATGGTGAATTTCACATATATTATATTGAGTGAAAGATGCCAAATACAAAAGACAACATACTGTATGATTTTATTCACATAAAATACAAAAAAATACAAAATTATTCGATGTTTAGAAGTCATGATCGTAAGAACCTTTGGCGGTATGCAGTGAATAGAAGTGACCATGATGAGTATGCTTCAGGAATACAGGGAATATTCTATTTCTTGACCTATGTGCTAAACCAAAACATGTGTGTTTATTTTATAAAAACATATGACACTATACAGGTATAATTTACACACATGTCTCTAAAGTGCATTTCAACAAAAATGTTTCCTGTTAAACCTCATCCTGTTTAAACATCACTAGAAGATTTCAGAAAGGTGATTCATGTCTTGAGAACCCAAAATAGAGATGTCACCCAGGGAGAGGTGAAACCAGAAGACAAGAACACTATGGAAGCAAATAAAGAGAAACTTTAGAGAAGCAAAAGAAGAATAGATGGACAGTGACATCAAACTCTGCAAACTGCAAAGAGAACAGGTAAGATAAAGACTTGAAAAACAAAATATTATGTCAATTCCTCATTGGGCAGAATTTGGACATTACGTATTTCTTGGGCTGTCCTGTGGATTGTTAAAAGAGAGTAAGAGATGAAGACCTGGAGAAAAGATTTGGTGGTAAAGGCAGAGGTGAGTGATGTGGTGGAACTCTGAGCAGTTGGTAGAATGAAGGAGCTGTTGGGAATTCACTATTATGGCTTTTACTCCTGCAGAGGACCGACTACATTTGACATCTACTATATCTTTGACTTCCTGAAATGCTTTTACGTGGGGGCAGTGTCTGCCACACTTCATTCAGTCATGGTTAAGATTGATGTCAAGATGATCTCAACTGTTTTCCACCTCTTCCTCTCCAATCCCCATACCTAAAGGATGGCCATGTGACCCAAGCTCATACCACTCAGGTTCTCCCTGAAGGAAATAACGGAACTTGGGTTTGGGTCCTCCCTATTACCACATACAGATGATGAAAACAGAATGATAAAGGGGTTGGGAGGATAGTTAACAAAATATTAGTAATGGTTATTGTTGAGTTACCTTATATATCATAACCTTAGATGTAATACTTATAATTTAAAATGTTTTAAATTTAAAAATCAGAGTAAATATTCTAAAAATATGCTTATAGGAATAGAAAGGTTTACATATTGGGTTAATTTTAGACAGGCATGGATAAAAATCAGAAATGTGAGAGCTAGAAAGATAGAATTATGATTTTGTCTCTATGTACTTAGTATTATATTGCCTTTATACATTAAAAATTCTATATGGTGATAGAAAAAGAACTGACTCTGGGTGGTGAGCACACAATGCAACACACACATGATGTATTATAGAATTGTACACTTAAAGCCTACATAATTTTACTAATCAATGCCATCCCAACAAATTCATTTTAAAAACTCATAAAAAATAAAACACGAAAATTCTGTAATTTTGATGTAACAATGAAAATATTTAAAATAATAAAATATAAGAGACTTAAAATAGATCAGTATACATTCTCAAATAGTTGTCTTATTCTCTTAACACTTTAAAAGACATTATGTCACATGAGAGCTCTGGGAGATTACACTAATTTTATTATTGAGTCTCATTTTAGAACCTAGCTCTCATTCAGCTGTTCATCTCCTACAGCTTTTGTTTGAACATTTTGTTTGAAAAGCTTATGTTTCACAGACCTGTATTTTGGTGTTTTTTTTTTCCTTTAAGGAAACCAACACAGTCTCCCAGTTCCAAACACCTGAAGTATATTTTAAAGACAAAGTTACATGATAGCTTCCATCTAAGAAAGAAGTTTTTAAATTTCGTATGCAGCATTTGCTAAAAAAAAAAAAAATACCTTTCATTCTTTTTGTTTGTTTTGGGTAGTTCCCTCGTTGGGAATTAAACCCAGACCATGGCATTGAGTGCGCCCAGGCCTAGCCACTACACCACCAGGTAACCCCAGAGAATTCCTGGGAACCCCCCGGAACCCCATATATACCTTTCATTCTTGAAGAGGCATAAAAGAGGAAACATCAGGATGTAGGAAGAGAGGATTTATATTGAAAAATAAAAGTATAATGATTCATTTTTACATTCAGGTAACAGTTTGCAGAGTATTAGTATATCTACTGCTGCAAAACAAATATCCCTAAACTCAGTGGCTTAAAACAAATTATCTCCCGTAATTTCTGAGGATGAGGAGTGTGAGAGTAGTTGAGTTGGGTGGTTCTAGTTAAAAGTCTCTCATAAGATTGTAATTAAGCTGTAGATCAGGGCTACAGCCTATGAATGCCTGATTGGCTCACTCACCTGGCCAATAGCAGGAAGCCTCAATTGCTCACCATGGGGGCCTTGAGATGGTTTTCTTATAAGATGGCAGGTGACTTCCCCCAGAGCTATGACAGAGAGATAGAGAAAGAAAGAAAGGGAGAGAGAGACAAGAAGATAGAAGTAGCAGTCTTTTAAAAACCTAATTTTAGAAGTGACATTTCATCACTGTGCCATCCCATTCTGTTGATGGCACAGACCAATTTGCTACAGTGTGGGAGGGGAGGGCAGTGTGGAGGGCCAACTAGGAGGTACGCCTTTATGTTTGACTGTCACCAAGTCTTTTAATGCTCTCCGCCGCTGGTGTGTATCCTTCATGTAACCCACATCCCACATCATTCAGACTACTCTGCAAGATACATTTCTGGACATGTTTTCTTCATCACACTGTGAAAACGTGGGCTTTTGCTCCTTTAGTCCTCAAATAATAATAAGGATTTAATGGAGACTGCAGTGATGGTAACATTTGATGAGACTTTTCTGTGCCTTTCACAGCCTTTATCTAAGTAATCCTACAACTCCATTAGGTAGGAACTGTTATTATTATTCTCATTTAACTAAAAAAGGGACTACAAAATGTAACTTGTCCAAAATTACTCCAGCAGTAAGTGATAGAGCTGGACAGAATTCATAGCACTTTGTCATGAGAGCACATACTCTTAATGAATGCTATGTATTTTAATCTAGTTTTTTAAAGTTATAGTTAAGACACAGCTTTAATTCAGTAATGAACATTTTGGTTTCGCTTTCATTATCTAAATGTCTATTAACTATGCTATTTTTTTTTCTTTTAAAAGCGATGATATATGTTTAATTTAGGAAATGCATGTGTATAATATTTTTTCAGCTTAAAATATAATAAATATATTAGCTGTAGCTTGAAAAGCTTAATTGCCCTTATGTTATAGCTTTATGAGGAAAGAATAAAGAAAGTCACACTCAACAGGCCATTTGGAATTCTGACTTCATTTAAATTTAACATATATTTAAAATGAAAATATTTATTTATTCTTATTTAAAATATTACTTTGACTCAATTTATTCCTTATTGTATCCTGCTCACTTTTAATAACATTATACTATGAAAAATATGTTTTTACATTATTGATATTTATCTTTCAGTCATGTCACAAGTTCTGGTCCACAGCATAAAAATTTAGTTACTAATAAACCAAATCTTACCAGGAAAGTTCAGATTTGTTTGAGAATACTGACTAAGCACAAGCTTTTATTTCTTCTAGTTAACTAATGAGTCTATGACTCTATCTTCATAGGTCAGTTCCGGTCATCCAAACACCACCAAACCTTCCACTTAGAAACTCACCCTCAATGACTAGATTTTAGTTTACATATATGAGCCAACCAGATTTGCTAGAGAAAATGCCTAATAAGGAGTACTTACTAAATAGTCAAAATATACAACAAGCCAGTTTACCAAGCCCCAACTCTTTTAACTCGTGCTCCGGTCAAAAACGATGTCATCAAAATCCCAATCGTAGTCAAAAGAAATGGGGTCAGGGTAGGAATAACTGGGGACGAATTTGTAAAGAACTGATTTTATGACTGTTGTTAGAGACCGTTCCTTCAAATATTAGGAATAAATGTAGTAAAATTTGCATCATTAGAAAGGCAAGGTAATGGTAGTAGTATTTGGAACTACACCACACATCGTTAGGACTTTAAAAATGTACCCTGCAACACCCTCTTTCATTCTTCTGACTTGGTGGCAAATTCCTGTAATTGTCCTAAAGGCTCAAGAATGAATGGATATTTTGATCAGTCGTTTGAGGTCAATCTTGAATTCTGGTCGAACATGTATAACGATGATTTATTATTTTTTCACCGTAGATTATAACCAGTTGCTAAAATCAAGATTCAATCCTAGTTTGAACTTTATTATACTTATATAACATATAGAAATATCAATAGCTTATATGGGCCAAACGAGAAACTACTTGTATTTATCATTTACACTGTGTTCTAAGTTACCTTTTAATCTGTGTAACTAGGAGAGTTGTGTGACATGGGGAGCTATGCTAGAGTCCAAAGGTCCCTCAGGGTTTGCTATGTTCTTGTGAGCACTTGACTCAATCCATGACATTCCTTGTCCTTGACATTCTGTTTCTTAAATCAAATTTGCTGTCCTCTACGTTGGTTGGAGAACTCAAGTTGCATTCTGTGGTATGCTCTTTCTCCTTTGTCACTTAGAAACTCTACATTAATTTTAGCAAGGCACTCAACCCAGCTGATGAACTTGGGTGGCTTGTTTGAAAAAAAAAAGGAAACGAGTTCGCCTGTGCCTGTTATCCCCAAGCCCTTAGCAAAGTCATTACCGCATCTGCAGTCCGATTCCAAGGCGGAGCAGAACAGAGGTTAAGGCAGGCAATCAGACAGCATGCCTCTGCCTGCACGACGGCCCGTGAGCCAGGCTGCTGCCTTATCTTGTGCTGATCACCCCTGTACCTGAAGCGTGGGCACCGGTCATTAACTCCTTGAAGAACTCTAAATGTAATTCGGAGTTGCCCAGGCAGACTGCTTCTTCCTAGAATGGCATCCTAGGCCGTCAAACAGTAATTTATAACTCTCTGCTTGGAACAACAAAGTTGTTGCAATGTTCTTTTGAAAGAGAAAAGGAAACAAGTAATTTCTAGATGGACAAATGAGGACCTGGGCTTCTCAAACACACCGGTCAGCATAGTGAAATAACTCCCGTGAATCGAAGGGTACAGGATTCTTTGTGCCTTTTGACAATAAGCAAACTCTAGCCATGCTCTAATGAGGTGCTTTCCTCCTAGCCTATGTGAAGTCACCGACATATGGCATGCTGTGTAGATAGATCAAAAGTGGCCCGCGAGCATGTATAAATGTTCAATACCCAGGTGCTCGACTTGACATTTTCTGGTTATCTAGCAGCTGCCTGATTATTTAAGGATTACCAACAGTCACTGAACATGGAGAAAGGTCCACCTGTACTAATTATTTGCTGTAATAGGATCAGTGTTCAACTCTCAGGTTCTTTGGATTATCACTGTTAAACTTAGGTCCCTAGCTTGCTAGAGGACAAAGACTTACTGAACTGTGCTATATCAAACATTCTCCTATTGAAATATTAGTGGACATTATTTTTGTCCCCAATACTAGACATATTTCTTCTTAAGAAGTTCAGATAGAAAAGTATTCCACTGGATAGATGTGCTATATCATTTCTATGGTTCTTATAAAATTATATGTAAGGTGGGTATAATATGAAGAAATAAATGTCATGTCAAACTGCTATAATTTTGTGGTCTAATTTCTTGACATGAAACTCATACTAAATTGGTGGTAGCTGCATTAGGAGACAGTGGAGTTTGTTCTAGTCCCATGCCTATCTGTCTCTGATTCTTTATTAGATACATACATGAGACAACAGTTCTCTGAGCCTCAGTTTCCCTACCTGGTTAATAGTTATGCTAGGTTTGTTAAGAGAGAGAAAGAGAACTTTTAAGCAGCACACTGTGTATAGTAAAGGCAAAGGAGGGCAGGTCGCTTCCATTCTGTACCATTTCAGGTTGGAGCAGGGAGCAGTGGAATTCGTCAGAGTAGATGTTGTGTCAAGAAGAGGCGAATGCCAGAAAGCACCCTTCCTTTTGTCTCCCACGTTGTGCCCTGTGTCCTGAGTCTATTAGTATTATTAACATTAGCATTTACTGGGCATAATCTAGGCACTCAATGGATAGGCGCTCCTTTCTTACCCACACTTCCCTTTTTTAGTCCTTCCCTTCTATTTTATTATTAATGACAGGATTGGAATCTTCTAGAAATAAGGAGGGAGGGCCAGTGAGATAAAAAACAAATCCTGTTTCTTTAATTCTCTCCTCGATGGGGACCAATTTAAGAAAGAAGAATCAATTTCTCGATTGCGTTCTAACTTGTCAACACCAGATTTATTTTTATTGCAATGCAGAGGTGCTTTTTGGGTTCCTAGTTATGCTCTACACACACACACACACACACACACACACACACACACACACCTGTATATGTATGAGGGCTGTCCAGAAAACATCCAGTGCCTCCAGTGTTCATATTAAATGGCTGGATACTTTCCGGACAGCCCTTGTATACTGCAATACTGATAAAACGATAGTTTTTTGTAGAAAGCAAATGAGATATGGTTTGTGAAAATATTTTGCTAACAACATAAACAACAAAATATGCTAATTGTTTTTGTAATCTGACATTGGTCATAGACCTAAATACCTTGGTTTTGGGGGACAGTTTTGGACTTTTAAAATATTTTTATATCGTATGTTAGCGAAACCTCTGGCTTCATCACTACTGGCTGATAGGCGATACTTCTGAGAGAGACTCAATGTGTTTCCCGTTAACCATTTTTTCATGTATATCAAATAAAAGGCACTTAGAGCATTGTTAATATTAAAAGATAAATTTGCAATTATATTTCAGGACATCACATACCTTTTATCATTTGGGAATGCACAGTATCTCTTTCTACATAAGGTTTTAGTAGCTCATGAAACAAATTTAAACCTTACACTCTGGTGAAAATAATTAAGAATGCCACAGTAGGGTTTGGCCAACTATGGTCCATGGGCCAAATTCAGCCAGCCATCTGTTTTTACATGGCCCACAAACTAAAAAAAAAAAAAAAAATTTATGTTTAAAACGGTTGAAAAAAAGTCCAAACCTGAATGCTGTTTTGTGACATGTGGAAATTAAGCAAAATTAAAATGATAGGATCCACAGTAAGATTTTATGAGGATGCTGCCCCATCTACATATTTATATGTTGTCTGTGTCTGCTTTCAGGCTGCAATGGTAGAGTTGAGTAACTGTTCAGAGACCACATGGCCCACAAAGCCTAAATAATTAAAATCTGTCCCCTTAGAGAAAATTTTGGTTTGTTCCTGGCCTAAGGCATCGTTTAAAACTTTGAAACAATTTCATATTGTCTTAGATCAAATAAAGATCTAGCATATATCTCAGTCATTATGTATACGCTGTTCAGCGAGACAATCTGGGAAAATGTGCATTAGATATGAGAACACAGAAAATTAAAGTCTTAAAATCTTAGTCTCCTGGAAAATGATGAAAAAATAAATGGGCAGAGTTAAGTTGTACCTGTAAGACACATGAGTTTTTCTGCTCTGACAATAGATTGATATGTACAAGGTTAAAGAGGGAAATGTCAGAGCAAGGACTTGATTAGGACTCACTGATTTAAATTCAGTTGGGGGGCTTCCCTCTTTTTCACACCCTTTCTAAACCTTACTCTACTGAAAGTGAAATCTTAGAACCAAAATTCAGTATTTATGAAACTACTTGTAATAGATGCATGTTAACGTGGATACTAAGGCCATAATATTTTAAAGCAAGGATAATGGCGCCACATATAACTGTCATTGATATATAGGCATGGTCTATAGGTGGTCACTTAAAACTTATCATTGAGCTTCACCAAAAAATTCTACCCAATTAACATTATGTCCTGACACACAATGCCTAGGTTTTATCATCTTGAAATATTTACTTTGTAGCAGCAATCTTGACTTCTTCTTTCCATTAAAACAAATTCTTTAGAGGAACAGGAGATGTCTAGAAACAATGAAATAGGGGAGTAGTGTAAATGGGAAGAAAGACCTAAAGGAAGGAAGACAGCATCATCTTAGTAAATAACTAATAGCAATGTTCTTGGAGCACATTTCTAGTTCTAGAATCTATGGTCAGGTCTTTATATATATTGCCTCCATTAAGCAATGCAACAGTCCTATAAAGTAGGTACTAATAGTATTATTATTGCTATAGAAAAAGGAACTAAGAAACATTTATGGATTTTGTTAATCTCAGAACAGTGTCTGAAGTTCAAAAAAGTGTGTGTGTGTGTGTGTGTGTGTGTGTGTGTGTGTGTAGGGGTAAGTTTTGTTGGCTAGCCTATTCTACTCTTAATCACTAGGCAAGTAGGGCGGGACACTCTAAGGAATTTCTGATGGTGGCAGAGGGAGGAGTGAAGACCATGAGCATGTAGCAATATTTCCTTCCTAATTTCTTCACTTTTACTATTTTACATTAAGATAGGCACTGAACAAAAGTGTCAGTATTTAAAAACAGCTATTTTAAAAACAAGGGGTACAGTTTATAGAAATGGATTTAAAAGGGGTACACAAGTGGAAAAAAGTTGGGAACCACTAGTCTAGGCTCTTTCAATTTGGGGGATGATGTGCAATGTGAAATAAATATTACTTTCATGCTAATTTAATTTTATTCTTATTTTTAAAAGAACTACCATCAAATTGTCCATTGAATACCAACTACAATGATACCACCAGACATGTATAATTAAACAGATAGATAAAATGTATTTACCCCTGGTATAGCAGGTGAGCTCTTAGCATAACACTGTGCTTTAGGAGGACGTGCTCACAGATGAACTTGGCCCAAGCCTTCCTAACAGCTTAACAACACAGTCCAAGTTCAGTGAAGCCTCTAGTTGGTTCATATTTTTGATCCTGAGAATTCCCAGCACATCAACCATTCGAATACAGCCTGCTCATGCAATGCCATGCCAGACTTTAAGCTCAGTTTAATTTCCTGTTGAGACCAAAGCAGTGATGGAAGAAAAAAAACAGCAAGACATCGGAGCTTTAAGAGGGACTGAAGCTACAATTGGCCAAGAATAAAGTGGATAAAAAGTCGAGTATGTGCTAATGAAGAAGTCTTCCCCATGCTGCCGTACACTAGCAGCAGACTCTCTGGGGTCTTTGCTGGTGGACTCAGCCTGGAATGATAGGAAGTTCACAGATTCTGGAGCCACACAGACCTGGGTCAAGTTCTTTGCGAGGGCTGTTTGGAAAAACCCCAGCCATTGTCAGTGTAACAAGAATGGATACATGGCTGGATACTTTCCGGACAGCCCTCGTGTAGAGTACCTACTAGCTCTATAATCTTGAGCAGATTAAACTTTCTAAATCCTATTTTCTACAAAAGAGAATTGGAGAAAAATCCCTATTGAGCCAGATAAATGTTGAAAGGAAGAATGCATGAACTTTCCAGTTTAATTCTAGAGAATCAGGAGAAACAACAAACACTAGTATCTTGCCGTTTTTGTGTGCCAACATTTTTGCAGCTTCTCTGCATTCTTTTAGGCCTCTCTCTTATATTCATTAATACTTCTACTTTTCACTCCACAAATTGCTCCTATACTTAATTACTAAATCCGGCAATTATAAGAGCTAATAGGAAAAATCCTGGTTACTAACATGTGCTCCTCAATTCTGAACAAAGGAATTATACCATCAGTTGGGTAAAAATACTTCCCATACACCACGAACATTTGGACAATGTGACCCATAGGCTTCTTTCCAAGCTAACAGTACATGACGCTTCGAATTCTTAGTTATTTAAGAGAAAACAATATTTTGGAGAGAAAGCAACATTGTCTCCATAGTCATTCACTTTTTAAAATCAACCGATACTTAGTGAGCACCTACTTTGTACATCGGACATGAAGTTTGCCATAAAGAAACTTTAAAAAGAGTGGGAAAGACAGGTTTCAGTAAATACTGGTTTACTAAATATAAAATTTGAACAATGAACATGTAAGTAAAAATTCTATATGAGTCTGTAAAAGAGAGGGGGTTGACATAGAAACATCCAGAAGACTTCACTGTGGAAGAAACCTTAGCAGATATCTGAGGGCAAGGAGGAATAAACAGATAGAGGCAAGGAGGAATAAACAGATAGAGGCAGGCAGATAAACAAAGCAGAGAAACAGACACAAGGACAGTGAGAGGATTAAAGGAGGATATTAGGACTAGAGCAGAAAAATATTAGAAAATGAAAGAGGTAAATAGGAGCCATACTTACCTTTTAAGGAATGTGAACCTGAGCTTGGAGTAGCTGATTGATCAACGCATGATCTGAGAAGTGCTTAAAGCCACTGCTATCAACCTCGTCTCCCAGATATTTTGCCCTTCACTCAGTTAGTTAATGAACTGTTCCTCATCAGATACAGGCCATCTATGCTTTGCCTGTGAGTGCAGGACTGTAAAGATGACCAAGTAGGCAGAATACGTGCAAAGCAATCGCAACATCGATGGGAAAAATTGTATTTCTATGACTTCAAATTTTTGGTCAAGACATTAAAAATTCTCTTACTCTCAGTTATAAATACTTGTGTGAGGGGATACAAATCATAACAGTGATTTTCATTTCAAACACTGTCATTGAAAATAGTAGAACATTGAGAATGAAAGCGTATTATCTCTCTCTGTGAAGAAAACTTACCAAAGTAGTTTGAACAGTCGTTGCCTTCTGCTTGTCACATAATCCATGACACGGAGTGAGCAACTTGGCCATGCCTTGGAGAATTGTCATGCTCCTTTCTAAGTCTGGATTAGCTTCCAACATTTTCTCCTGCACACTTTGAATGTCATGAAATATCTCTGAGAATTCCTTTAATGTCAAGTATTTTGTCAGAGCAACTCCCTCTGGGATATCTTCATCCTTTCCATCATAACTGTTTTCCTAATTTATGTTGATAAGTTCACCTTGGAAGTCCCTCTAGCCGCTTATGTGAAATCTCTTGCATGGCAACAGTGTCGCCATGTCCAGGGGAACTATTTTTCTGTAACGCCACGTACAGTTAATTTATTTCACTTCCGTGGTTAAGCACTTTTCATTTCTCTGCTGCACTTTCATCTTGGTGCGTCCAGTCTCTCTTTCTATTATCTGTTTTTGTTCATGCCACAGGTTATCTTTGGGAGATAAGCAGTCCACACAAATGTATGTATTGCTATTGTTGTCAGTGCGCATACTGTATAACAGGTATCTGGTAGCTAATCACTGTCAGGCTGTCAAAGAAATTGATTGATCGTTGACCATGATGTGCATCTGCTATTGATGAAGTGATAGTGATTCGTGAACTGATGACCTAGAAGCAAAGTCTGGACTTTATGCAATTGTAGTTAATGATAACAGACATTTGAACAGTGATATTAGAACTGGTGATACTTATGGTCACTGAAATCTGTGCATATCTGAACCATGAAAAGAGAAGACTGCCTGTACTTTGTAATATTTCAGAAAACTAAGGCGAGCAGCCAAAACAGAAAAATGTCTGAGTTTCAACAGCTTAATAATAACTATAATAATAATTATCATTACTGTATTAGTTAACATAAGACAAATTATACTTCCAAACTAAATTTTAAAAAAATCCCAATCTCAAACCTTCAAACACCACTCTTTCTTTCTGCTCTCATTACATGCCCATCATGCTCTGCTCCTTAAATTACCCAGAGATCCAAGCTAACAGACGCCTACAATCTGGAAGATGAGGGAAGGGAGTGGCAGAGCCTCCCAGTTAGAATTAAACTCCCTAATCCAGAGCTGACACGCATAACTCCACTCATGAGTCCTCTACTAGAACTAGTTACATGGCTCTAAGAAGTAAAATTCATTTCATGTATAAACCAAGTGCTTAAAATGTAGAATAGCAGGAAATACCTCACAAACAGCACTCATGACAACCACATTTCTATGAGGTGACCTCCCTGCCCCTGCCCCGCCACATCTTATGGATACATATCTGAGACATACGGCCTCCATGGTGTCCACTGGGAAAGTAAAGGATGGTGGAGGCTCACCATTTTCTAACTGCATCTTCCTAACAGGACACACATCAGCTTTCTCCTCAGCTCTTCGGCCAGAACCACTTACCATACCTCCATAACTAAGGGCAATGGAGGCAGATACACGGTGGGGGAAATATGTGATAGAATGGCAGATCCTAAATTCGCTTGGATCCCAAGATCCACTCAAGAAACCTGAAGGTCTGTATTTGATAACAAGTTTTTCAGGTATTTCCAGTGAGCAGACACACTGTTAAAGAAATTCACGGTTATGAGGGACTGTAAGGAGAACAACCTTTGAGTCCCTTAACTTACGTTTACATAAATATAATTGATTTTCCTCCTCTAGACCAACTAAACCACTATTATCAGTAAGTATGATCGACCTTTATTTAAGAACCAGAGGCATGCGTATTTCCTACATCCTATTAGTATAAATCCAGGATAAGGCACACACATGTAGTTGTGTTTTCTTTGCTTCATTTTTCATTTCAAATCCTCCTTCAAGAAGAAATACAAGAGACATCACAGACGATCTAGGATATATGACTGCTAAACAGGCAAAGGTATACATGGAAGGTTTTGTCTTATGCTCCACTTGCAGTGTCCATTACTTTTCCAAACCTGCTCTGATAATACTGCTCCATTCAGCAGAAATCTCATATGCACTAACTAGTATTTTAAAATTAAAGCCATTTATTCAGCAGATGAGAAATTAGAGTTATTACTTATCTCATACATAATTCTACCAGTCACCCTGGTAGCAATCATTTCTCTCCATAATATCTCCTTAAAAAAAGTCAATAATCTTTTCACAGTGGATAATAACTTACACAGGGAATGTGAAAAGAGTGTTCAACTCCTTTGTGCAATCAACCCAATGTCTTTTGTTAAGTACGTAAGACTTCAAATCAGTGTAAAATAGCAGGCTAGCAGTTAAACAGTGTGCATTGCTGGATCTAATTAATGCTACTATTTTATGCCAAAAATTCCATTAGTCCCCATTAAAGGTCTTGATGTAGTGCAGGCTTATGTTTTGTAGTTAAAACAATCAAATTTCATTTCAAATTAAGGATTATATTGCACAATGAAAGGAATGCTGGTGTGGCTCTCTAGCATTGAGTATGTTACTTTTAACATGGTATGCAGAACAGGAGTTTAACTACAAAACAGCTACCTTGTAGGACATCAACAGAATACTTAAACCCACAGGGAAAAGGGAGCTGGGCAAAGGCAATTAGGGATCTGCCCTCTGTGTTATAATTTTATGGTAATTTTATAATCTGCCTTTGAGAATGAAAGTTTCACTAGGATTTTTGGAAGGGGAAGTGTAGCCAAATTTGATACTATTATCCTCTCTGAGATTTATATCTCTGCTATATGCTTTTAAAAATGTGCCCTGGGCTAATAATTTATCATATAGTTTCACAGCCCTTCCTTTGGTCGGTAAACACTTCTTTTTGTGTAACCACTGTGTGTAAAACATCACCATCAGTACATGAAGACAAATAGGTCATTTATTCGTGTTGGGAATGAACCATGAAAAAGTGAAATGGTATTATCTGCATCTGCTCCCAGAGGGTGTGAAGTAACCAGGACTCTTGCTGGTGGGTACTAAGAATGTTTCCTTTGTCCAGATTCCATTTTTTTTTATGATTCCTATAATAACAATCTTCTTTATACTTGACCTGATGATCAAAAATAATACTGACTTATATAGGATAATCACAATTATAATCTATGAGATAAATGATCATTCTTAATAATTTTTTTAAATAAAAGCATTGATACAGATGCTTCACATGTGTGTTTTACTGACACAGGTTTACTTTTATTAATTAAGTATTCATCATCATCAAGCATTGTATGAAAGCCCACTTTTAAGTGAGACTTTGTATTAGTCGTTGGGGCTAACACTAGAATTAAATTATAATAGCTTAAACCAAGATGAGTTTATTCAATATAGTGTATAAGTATAGAGAGTCTAAAATTTTGAACACTTCTACAAATGTGCATGCTTTTGTTTGAGGAAGATGATCTATAGCTTTGCTCAGAATCTTGAAATGTATGTTTGTTAAGGCTGATAAAATTCTTCTAAAGAGAGAGAGAGAAGATATGTATACAAAGAGTTTGCACTGAGTATAAAATTGAATTACATGAATTATACAGGCAATGAAGGCAAAAGTTCAGAAAAGGCAGTGATAGTGTGGGTTGAGATTATAAAAAGGCTACATTGATAAGATTTGCTGAAACTCATAAACAGATAACACATATGGTATGTCAGTTTTCTAGGTTTTCAGAAGATAAATGTATTTTTCCATTTACTACGCTATAATAATAACTAAAAATCCTATTCTAAATTTATATTTCACTTAGGTTTAGAATCTTAAACTACATAAAATTATTTGAAGACTTGGTTAATATGACTGAACAATTAAATAGCATCAATGTACTCCATGAAATGGATTTTGTCAAAAGATCAATATTTTCATCAATATTTCCTTCTGAAAAGATGTTAATGCTATGAATGGAATTAAGTTCAATTGATTCTAAAGAAAAAAACTACAATATTAATAAGTTCTATATTTAGTATTTTCTGTGCAACTGTGGTGAAATTCAGCTTAGCCATTGCTAAGTACTAAAGTTACCAACAATACAAAATAAAAGACTGAAATATATAAAAAAATAATTTTTAGAATTTACTTCAAGTTGCTTCTGTCTACCAAGTTTTTGTCAATTACTTAATTCCCTTATAAAATTAATTTAGTATCTGATGTCATTTTTTTTTTCTTTTTTTTTTTTTTTAAATTCATTTTTATTGTTAGACTTATTGGGGTGACATCTGTTAGCAAGGATTACATAGGTTTCAGGCTTCAAAACAACAGGTTTATTTATAATTTATGTGTCATATTCTACAAATTGGAAAAAATATTTTGAAGGGTTTAAAAATAATGTTTCTTTCTTGTAGTCTTTATGAATAGGTAATTACATACAACTTTGAGATGCAGAACAGTAATAAACTTAGATAAAACACTAAACCCTATTCTATTTTCATAAATACACTTCGGTAATTGGCATTTAAGAGAATTACATACATAGCTATATGCGGACATAGAAAAATGTTTTCCTCATCTAATAAGCATAATGAGATATAGAGGTTTTTTGTTTTCATTTTAGAAAAAGATATTCTTAGAATACTTTGGATTCTTTTGTAGTTTTATACAAGGTATTTTTTTCTGCCAATTCTATTTATTTCATAAATTTGATCTTGATAGTAAAACAAAACCAAAGTGAATCCAATTCAACCCAAAACTCCTTTGGATGAAGCACATGCCCTCTTGTATTTTCAGTCTTTGTGCCAGCTTGACATCAAAATCTCTTTCAATGCATGAAGTTTTTGACTCGTAATAAAATAAATATTTATTCTTACAATTATTATTTTTCATTAAAACTATTATAGCTTCTAAGTTTTCCTATTTCTTATTTAATGCAAAATCTATGAATTTGAACCAGCCACTGAAAATGCTCTCTTTTAAGAATGTAGGAGATTTTTCAAATGAAAGTAATTACACCCAACTTCATAACTAGGAATAATGTCTACTTTCTGTCCACCTTGGTCTTGACTTTCCCTTTTTTACCTTGTTTCCACTAATCAAAAGTGTCTGGTAGTTTTAGAGGAACTAAATGCACCAATTTAAAGAAATTAATAAAAATCATAGTTTATATCAATTCTTACCTTTTAAAATGTGATTTATCAGCAAATAGAAAGATTTAGGCTAAGATACACTATGAATTAAACCAAGACATAAAATTATTACCATAAAGGTTGACCTATCTTTTAAACAATTAAGGAAGGTTATCTGATGGGATCTTTCTTCAACTCTGATATTCTACGATTCCAAAATCATTTCTGCAGTTCAAAAGCAGGAAACAATAATTTAGTTGTTAGGCCAGGACCAGGGAATCAGATCTTGCAAATTAGAGCATTAGCATCAACTTACTATTTTTAATTAATTATTCACAAAAGCATATGAAATACCAAGTTGACTCATGAATTTCAGAAGTACAACATGAGCTACATAATGTATCCACTGGATGAAGGCTTATTCATTTCAAAGAAAACATAATAGTCTGAATTATGTTTATGTTTTAGCATCTGGACATATTTACAGCTTTCTCAATTATTCCAGTCCTACTTATTATTCAGAAGTCCCCCTGAAAGAACAAGTATATCAACCACTTGTCTCTAAAAAGGAGCACATTTGTACCAGCCTTGCTGAAGACAATCAATATTTGTCCATACTTCTCATAAAAAATATCCAGTGGAATGACTGTCACAGCTTCAGTGCCTAGTTGCTAAGTCATTATCATGCTCCCCATCTTTGACGTGTTTGAAGACAAAATGGACTCAGAATCTTTGTATTCTCCCCGGGATTATTTTGTAAGAATGGAGTTATTTTTCTTTCTTTTTTCTTGTCTTGTCTTGTCTTGTCTTGTCTTTCTTTGTTTGTTTCTTTAATTGCTCTTAAAATATCTCTATTGGGTCAGAGAGTAAAAATGTAATCTCATTTTAAAAATATCCAACTAAGACTAAATGTGATATACATATAGAATATGACTCTATATAGAGAAAGATTCTACAGATGAGCAATGTGTGTGTGTGTGTGTGTGTGTGTGTGTGGAAATATTTATTTCAGAGATGAAAACTCACTGTGCTACAAGATTTAAAGAACAGTCTAAAAAACTCTTCAAATATGAAGGCTTCACCGATAATAGGATCCAAAAAATGACTCAAGAATGGCGTATGTTAATGAAAAAGAAGTATCAAGGCAGAAAAGTAAGACACATGGAAATATCAATATTAAGTACAAATAAAAGCCAACTTATTGAAGAAAGAATAAAATGCATTCATCTAATATAGTGCATTGAGCTAGACAGGAAGTTTTTAAAACAAGGTTCTTCATAAAATCACAATATTTTTTTCTCAAACAAATATAGCTAACAGTTTAATGATAATCAGACTTACACTTTAAGGAAAGAAATAAAAGCTTTCCTTACAATAAAAGAAACCTTCAAGACAGATATAATCGTGGTGTGAATAATGCTGCATTTTATTATTGATTAAAAGGGTTTGATCATGACATTTCATTCATCAGATTCCATTTCTCATTACATGAAAACAATGCACATTTATCAAGCATACTCGTATGTGTGGTTTCTCATATTTATGTTTGCTTTGAAATCTCTTTTTGCCTTAACTGCTGATGATTATACTATATCATGATTTTTATCAGAATTGCAAGCTCTTGTCATCACAGTCCTTCAGAATTTGAGCCTATCTAGTCCAAAGACTTTTAAGAAAACTATTATGAAACAGTGTGTACACAACGAAATTTCAGCCTCACTCAATTACTTCATTAATTCAAATTTCTTTGTGTCAGTTGTGAACATAAGTATAATTCATTGACATTAAGGACATAGATTCCCAATGATGAAAATGGAAACCAAATGAATCTCTGGAACTGGTACAAATCATTCATATGACTCAGGAAGAGTCCACTCTGGCGAATCACCATGATGTGCTGATTAGAGCACCCCTGAAAATGTAGTAAACTGCAATGCACTGGCCACCCTGGGTCCACTTTACTTCTCTGCTAACTCAGTGTGTCTACTAATAACAAAGTAAACATGTTAACTGAACTACATAGAAAAATCAAATTATACTTTCCTAACAGGGATTCCCAAATATGACTTTAAAAATTCCAAGGTACAATGTGAGATGGAGAGGGAATTACACTAATCATTGAAGAAATTACCTGATAGATGTTTTTCAATATATACATGTATTGGGGCACACGTATATATACATACATACACACTTATAATTCTCTTACTGTTCATGATTGCTTAGTGACTAATAAAAAATAATCTTGAGAAAGCATTCTGCCCTTCTGGAAGTATCTTTCTCATTAGATAAGACTATTATTGATTCTAAAGTCCATTATTTTAAGTAAACTACACAGAACTCTTAAAAATAGATTTGAAATTGTGGGATGAGAGTATCTTATAAACAAAGGTCACACTACATGAAGCACTTGTGCTGTCTCCAAGACTCAGCACTCCCGGAGATGGCCCAGAATTGACTGTTCTACTGATTTCTGTCATTACTGAACAATGTTGGAAAAACCCTTTACTTTGCTATGAAGATTAGGGCATGAGTTAATATGTTGGTGGCAATGCATAATGTTTGTAAATGTCTTCGACATTTCCACATTGTAATTTTGAAATTAGGATTAAAGTATTTTTTCAAAGCAAGAAGTAAGAATTAGGGTTACATGAAACATTTTATAAAATAAGAATATGCTTAGGTATAAAATAAATAGGAAAATACAAGTTTCAGAAACAGCAAATTTTTTCTCATTAGTATTTTTTAAAAATTTTCTGTGGTATTTTCCCTTTAATTTTCAACTTAGCTGTACACAAACTTTTAAAAATTTTATAAAAAGCATGTGATTATTTTGCACAATGTTGTTGATTACTGTTTGAAGCCAGGAATAAAAAAAAAATTTTCTCTAAATTTGAACACTTTTTCATACTTAGATTTTTTAAAAAGTATATGTTAACTTCGAATTTGACTTAAATATATGTTTTGAGGCAAATGACCATTATTTTTGAGGTGTTATTTTAGGATACAGATTGATTGGGAACAAAGATGCCAAAAGGATACAACAACATTACAAAATAAAATAAATAGGAAAAGAAAACATTATGTCAGTGCTGTCCAAAAGAAATATCATGCAAGTCATATGTCATTTTAAATATTCTGGGAGCCCTTGTACAAAGCAGCAAATAGAAACAGATGAAAGTGACTTAAGACAGTATATCAAAAATTCTATGTTTTCAACACATAATCAGTCTACAAAATCAACAATGACATATTTCCCAATCCTTTTGTATCCTAAGCCTTTAATACCTGGTTATATTTTACACTCACAGCACATCTCAATGTGGGCATGTGAATAGTAGCTGAATACACAGTCTCAGAAGCCTGGTTAGCCACCATCATGAACCCTACCTGCTGTAAGAAATCTGCCTTTCAGGAAAGCAAAGTCAAGATACATACAGGAACTATCGAAAAGTAGAAAATACCACTCTTTCGTAAATCCCATATTTCCCCCTTGAATGTGAGAACATACCAGTAGAATTTTCCACAGAGATGTAGCCAAAGGGCAAGAAAGTAAAGTCTGGAAGAGTAGCCAGAGAAAGTGTGGGAGCACGCTTCTTTGATTGGTGCCTTGTACCCATGCCAATGGCCCCCATTCACTTGCAAGACAAAAATCACCCCAGTTGGAGGCATTGAGCTGTGTATTTCATACTCATATAGCTTCTGCTTTCTTTTTTCTTTTTTTGTAAATTTAGACACATGGTTATTTGGAAGAAAAAAATGTTTTCGACATGACTTTTTCAATACCCGTGTGTTTTAAAGTGAATCCTTCCCTCTCTCTCTCTTACATTCCTTGTTTCTCTGCAGCCTTTGTAACCAGTTCCCGCAGAAGAAATAAATAAATACACGTATGTTGAGTGTAAGGAAGGGTGCATATTTATGAGAAACAGACATGTGGGGAAGTCACACTGTGAAGAGAGCTTTAGTCACGGGGCCCCCTGACCCTCTGAAATGCCCTCAGCTGTTCTCAGAACCACAGGAAAGCTGTTTGTTTAGGGAAGTGAGCCAGGTGTTCCTTTTTCATAAGTTCCTAATTGATTAATCATCATCATCTAGGAAAAAAAGGGCGATGCCATGATGAGTGTCTGCATTTTCTATCCGTACGTTAAGTAAATAGAGCGTTTTGAATGAGAAATGATGAAGGTGGGGGGACAGCAAGGACGAAAATATGAGCACAAAGTTTGGCAGGAGGGTGTGTGATTTCCTCGTTTTATAACCCTCGAGCCACCTACGTTTTCCATCTATGTAGTAAAGCCCTGTGCGTTGGCCACAACCTGTGACTATTTTATTCTAGAATTATGCCTGATTTAGTTATTTTTCAGAATACTATTCAGGGTAAAGGAATGAAGCAAAGCACTGTGTAATTGTCATTTTAGTTCATGTGCTGCCAAAGTGAGCACTCACTGTCATTTTCAAAACCAGCTCTACTTGGTTAATAATATTTTACTTAAATTATTCGTGAATAAAATAGAAGGTTGATACTAAGGGAAACACATACTTGCAAATGACAATACATTTTTCTTGGAAGCTTCCAGCGTTTATTAAAAAGTGAAAAATTGCCATTTAAGAGAGATGGTAGGAATGGAGAGCAAAATAAGCAATTGAGGCACTGAACTAAACCATGGAAGAGATGAGCAAACAAATGATCAGACAGACATTTGCTAAAGCCAGAGGACTTTACAGAAAAACAAAGCAAAAACAAAACCAAAATCACCTGTCCCTACGATGAATGTATAATAGTGGGGAATAATTTCCCCTCTGGTCTGTACACTGAAACATCCAGGCTGAATTTTAGCAGATCTGGGCTACATGATAAAAGATAACAAAGAAATTACAGATGGAAAGCTTCATGTGAAGACCACATTTTGGAGAAAACGAAGTAAATACTAAAGGGAGATTTCAAGCATAACAATAAATAACCCTTGTTTTTCGGTTTCACCCTGCAGTTTCATTTTTGCTTTTGTTCTGAATTGTAATTTACAGGTAATGAAATCTGTGTCACATTTCAGCCTAGGCCAATGTCTATCATCCATAGAGCCCGGAGTTGTACAGCTGACCAAGCAGAAAAATCAACACACCTCTATGTTCTCACTACTCAAGTGTGGTCCATGGAGCACACAGGCTGTCCGGAAAGGATCCAGCCGTGCAACCATTCTCGTCATACTGACAATGGCTGGATTTTTTCCCGACAGCCCTCGTGCATGGACTTACCATCCTTACCTACCTGGCAGTTAGTTAGACGTTCAGACTCCCACACTCCACTCCAGGCCTACTGAATCAGGATCCGAATTCTCCCAGAATTTAAATGCGCATTGAATGCTAAGAAATGCTGCTCTTCATATCAGTTTGGCACTTGCATTCCACCAAGTGTAGTCAGATCTAGCTATGCTCTGACCATCACGTGTACCCAAGACAGATGAACAACTGGGTCTGTCAACAAAACTTTTGTGATTGCTGAATGGTGCTTGTAACAGTCTATGTGGCCACGGTGGGAAGTCCTAAGGGGGGAAATCTGTGATGTGCTTTAAATATAAATGTATTTTTGCTTATAGATGTTCACTCAACCCACAGAATTTCAAAAAGTCATAGGAAGATTCAAAGTAGCAAATCCTATTTTTGTTTAACAATTTTCTTCAAGATTATAACTAGCTATTACCTAGAAAACGTTTTTATCTGATTGAGACACACGAATTGTTTTGTTATGAAGAATGTCCATGTGTGCATGTCTCTTTTTGCTAAACACCGAAATAAATCACTTCACAGCTGGTTTTTTAAAAAAGGAATAAAAATATGATTATATTTAAAACGGCTCCTGAGATTTATAAGGTATAATTCTGTTAACTGAACTAGCTATAATATAAATGTCATTTGAAACTTAATTTTTATTTTATTAAATCTTGGCAAGTCACTTATTTAGAAAACTTTTCATCTCAAATAAAAAGTGATTTCTACCATACACTATGTAGTCTCTCATTTTCTCATTTATTTCTCTATCGTTACCAACACACCATGCTAAAGTTGCAGATTACTTTTCATCTATGAAATACTTCTGGAACAGAGAAAAACTTAAAAATCATCTTCACCTCAATTTAAATCAAGCAAGAAGAACAAGATGGTGAAACTCAACAGACATTAAAAAAGACAGTGGATCGACATGTCAGTAATAGCCCGTGAGAATGAGATCATTTGCATCAAAAATGCTGCAGAGGGCAGATTATTCCAAATTGTGGTTTGCAGAACTCTGACTTCACAAAGGTCTCTGAGAAAGTGTGCACTGCACAAAGCAAGCCCAGGGCTCTCCGAGGAAGTCGAGTGAATATTAGTATATGAAATTTCTGGAGAAGGTCTCCGTTTAAGAAATACACATGGAACTATTTTATCAGCACGTTTCAAACTTGTTTGACTAACGTGTTATTTATATTTTATTGTAGAACTTATACTGATATTTTATAAAACAGTTTTTGGGTTGTTATAAGAAGTTATCATCTACTGATTCAGTTCAGTTGTAATAAAAACCAATTTAATATTATGTTATTGTGTTAATTTAAATAGATACCTCTTTATTTGCTACCAAAATATATCATCCTTTTTACCTACCTTCAGGGAAAATCTAAAAAAGTGGACTCCAAAGTCATCAAAAGCTAATGTGCACAAAATAGTGATTGAGAATTAAAATTTAATATTATTTGATAATGTAAACACTTCAATTCTATATATAGTATAATTAAATATATGTACATATTGAAGTGGAAGCTAAAATAAAATGTGATGTGCTTTCCTTATACATGTTATATATACATACCAATGTGATTTGACATATTGCTTCAATCTAAAAGGATTCAAAGTTCATTCAGAAAAATAAACTATAGCATTACACCTGGAGAAGTAATTTTTAAAAAAATCAACTTATGCCGTTTTCTTTATGAAGGTTGTTCTGGAATAAAATGGCCCAAAGTAGTACATGGAAGAGAGATAAAGGATGTGTTTATTTTTTGTGTCACTTAAATTGTATTTCCATTTCTATATATTTAGTTATAATGTTTAATATTTTATTAATCTATGTCACTCATATATTATAAATCTATGTCGCTCATATATTATAAAAACTTTAAATAAGTCTTGAAGCAAAAAAGATGTATAACTAGATTCATTAGTTGCTTGCTAATTATTTTATAGAATCTGACTGGCTAGCCACACTAATCTACAAACTTTAATAAGTCTTTATGTAGGAGTTATATATTTTAGGTATTTTTTTCTAAATAACAAAGGCAATAAAAGATAAAAGTCACCCATTTTTATAAGATAATTGAAAGCACCCTTAATGCATGAATGTTCTGTACTTCAATCACTCACTAAAAGGTTTTTGTCATACTTGTTCATGAGGGTTAACGTGGAGAAGATAAGCTGAAAGCAGAAGTCTTACGATGCCAACTACTTTGGGTGTCTTGAAGCACTTCTGTTTTGAGGTTCACTTCATACAATTTATTTTCTTATATTTATCAGATAGGTAACTCATCTTTTCTCTATGTACAGATTCATTAATCTCCTTTTAAATTTTATACACAGTGTGAAATGTGAATATTCTCACCTTGTAGAAATCCATCCATTTCTCAAGCTCTGTAGGCTCGGGTGCTCTCCTATTGTCATTCAGCAAATGGATGTTAGAGTCAAGATGCTTCGTTTACAGTTTCCTAGTTCCATATATATCCTGAGTATTCAATTACCCACCAGAGAGCAATGGCAAATATTAACAGTGATTTATGGTAAATCGTTAGCTATTGTTCCATTATCCACTTAGCCCATTGCGAGCTTTGCCTATTTGGAAATTACTGCACCTCCACCACACTTTGTTTTTAAGGAAAAGATCTGTGGAGAGTATCAGCAAAATCATGATGATTCAGGAGTTTTGGCAAGTCCATTGTCCCAAGTAGAGGAACGTGTGTCATATTTTCTATTGTGAAAACAACTGAAAAAAAAAAAGAAAATGCTACAGCTTTGCTTTAATCACCTCTTCAGTGGTGTTCCCATCTGAATCATTGTTTTTTGTTTTTTTCTTAATTTCTCAAGCAGGCCATCACTTAAGTTTCCTTTCTGCTATTTTCTTCCCCATACTTTACAGCAACACTCCATTTAGAAGCTGCTAGCCTCCTCTGCCCATTGTTGCTCCCTCCTTGGAGTTCATAGGTTAAAATGGAAAGAGATTATTATTAGAAGAGTATAGAATCTTGGAAACATAAAGCTAGATTAGACTTGAGAAGGTGTCTGTTGAATCGGTGATTCTCAGTTGTCAGTGAAGTGGATCAGAGGTAGGGATATATGCAAATATGAAGGTCAGACTTTCCATTGGCTTACACTGAACTTGGGGCAAGGCTTGGGCTCAAGCTCTTAGGTGGCCACTAAGACTTCAGATGACAGTTGTAGAGATAATACTGCTAGTCATTCTATCTGTGACCTTAGAAATATGACAATGTAGAGAAAACTATTATATTTTGAAAATAAAAGTTATTAGTATTGATAGCTACCAAGAGGTTAATTGAAACCTGAAGAGAAAGAAGGACTGTCCTGGAGGTGAACACGTAGAGTTGGGACCACACTTTTGGTTGTGACGATACTTGGTTCAAGTTACTATTGCTGCGTAACAAATCACCCCAAAACGAGTGGCTTAAAACAACTTTATTTTGCTCCCTATTGTGTGACTCAGGACTTGGGGAAGGCCTTGGCTGGGTAGTTTGCACACGAGGTCTATCATGCAGATGTAATCAAATGTCAGCTGGGGGCGGGCTGCAGTCACTGGAAGTTTTCCCTGAACTGGACCTCTGAGACAGCCCACTAACTTGTTCAACAGGTGATGCTAGCTCTTGCCTAGGAGCTCACCTGGGGCTTCTGACTGTAGCCTCTACACATGGTCTCTCCAACGTGAAGGTCTCAGAGTAGTTAGACTTCTGACATGGGGCATGGCTTCCCCTAGATCACTGGTGCCCAAACTTTTGGCTTCCCTGGGCCACAGTGGAAGAAGAGGAATTGTGTTGGGTCACACATAAAATACACCAACACTAACAATAGCTGATGAGCTGAAAAACGGTCACAAAAAAATCTCATAACGTTTTAAGAATTTGTGTTGGGCCACATTCAAAGCCGTTCTGGGCTGCAGGTTGAAGACGCCTGCCCTAGAATGAGCACGCCAAGAGAAGCAGGTGGAAGCCATACAGCCTTGTATTTACCACACTTAGAGGATCCGTTAGCATCGCCACCATATTTTACTGGTCAATCCTTCCCAGATCACAAGGAGGTAACATAAACTGCACATCTCAATAGGAAGACTGTCAAAGACTTTGCAGCCACTTAAAATAGAAACTATCATACTCTGGTTTGAGTCTGATGGACCTTGATATTGTTCCTATTGAGAGACTTTACAAAAGTTTTCATTTCCCATGTCCCTCTGGAGGGTCAAAAATATAGTCCTCATGCTAGAAGTACAATGGACTTTTAAAAAGTGTTATTTATCCTATTGTTAAAACTTAGCAGCATGTCATTCAATAAAAACAAAAAATTAACAACATATAATTGAGTACTGCTCTGTGAAAGACCCAAATGTCAGTACTAAAATTACACTTACTAAAAAAAAAAAAGTGGCCCTCAAGTCTAGTAGGAAAGTCAGGACACTCTCAGCTTGAAATTAAAAATACTGTTGCTAAGTTGGCATGACAGCAGTATGCACAAGGTCAGCTACGGAAGGGTTTTACTGAACAGGAGGGTAAAGAAATGGTTACAGAAGACTGAGGTGAGAGGGCCATTTGTTAGAGGAATCCTTGACCAACAAAGTGGCCAGGACACTTCTTGACCGAAGCTATGACATTCCGAACACACATACACAGGAGAAGGCAAAATGTATGAACAAAATATTCCAGTTAAATTGGATACGGCTATGGTGTCAGATGTCAAGGTGGATTTAAAGACAAGCCTGGAAAATTAGGAAAGAGCCAGAAACTGAATTTTTTTTCTGTCATGGTCAGGAATTTGTATGTAAAAATATATATGCCCATTTAGTATTAATAATATTAACTCAAACAACTGAAAAGCAAAAGCTGGTGTTATAAAATTTCTGGGGTGGTACTTTCTAATAATGGAAACAGTTTAATTAAAGCGTTTCATAGTTGTCAAAATTCATAAAGTTACAATAGAATTTGGAGCAGAAAGGAAGCATATTTTTAAAAAATGTGTACGCTTAAGACAAAAACTATGTGAAACATAAATGAAACGGGATTAAAATCGGGTGTTGGCTTAATTTAACTTTGTTATGGCATGGGTTGGGGTATGTTCAAATTATCTAGTATTTGCATTTACATACAGTAATCAAGACAGAGCAAGCAACAGGGAGAACAGATTCTTCCTTTTAATTCTCAAAGGACAAAACACATGGCTCATGCACCACTTGGCTCTGTGATTTTACTCCACGTGAGCTAGCTAATTAAAGTGAGTAGAGTTTCCTAGATCAGGTATAAAACAAAGAACCTTGACTGTTAAAATTTTCTGCACTTGGAATATGTTCAAGTTAGTATAAATACGTAGGGTGTTATTTATAGCTCAAAGATTTACTTATTTATAAGAAGAAATGTCTGTGGAAAATAAATGGGATACAGGAAACTAATAGGAACAATTGGGGTTCTGATCCACAGGCTCAAGACCATGGGACCTTGCGCCCCAAAGTGTGCTCTGTGAGCAGGAGCGTGGGCATCAGAGATGCAGAATCCTGGGTCCCAGCTTTTCTCCAGGTACCCAAGTGGTTTTTATGAGCATTAAAATTGTGGAAGTGCAGATAATTGGTACAAGGCACCATAGGTTTAGGATAACTTTGAAAACTGTGGTGTCAACCTTTGTGTTTGTTCTCATGAGTTGGTTGACAGATAAAGACGAGAAAAATTTCAAAAGCCTGTGTGTGTGTGTGTGTGTGTGTGTGTGTGTGTGTGAACAAGTAATTAAGAGGAAGCAGGAATTCATATACATATATATATGTTATATACATAATTGCTATATATATACACATACATATCTATCTAGCTAGCGAGCTATATTTGAAATAAATAAGGAACAGAAGTAGAAGTCATTGTAGTTGTAGCCTGCTATTAAGTGCCTAAGGTGGTGGCCAGCACATGGTAGACATCCAATATCAGTACTAATTGAGTGAATAAGATTTACATATATCACTTTATCACATAAAGTCATTTTGCATACATTATTTCACTTGGACAACATCCTGGTGAAGTAGGTAGAATGGGCAGTTGGCATCATCCGACAAATGCTTTCAACTTGTCTTCTTTGTAATAACTTAAAATCAACAGGTGTGACAAAACCTTTTAGTGCATGATTGATGTTAAGAATATTCATGCATTAAAGATAGCATGAATTTCAATTGTCTTCAAAGGAGGAAAAGTTTTACATGGTACTGCATTTGTTTAAGAAAGGCTAAGGTAGTTAACTGCTATGTAAATGCTAACTACCTTGGAAGAGCGGATTTAGTCATTTTTATTAATTTACCAAATTATCCTACCTTGTTACATCAGGGATTTAAAGCAGGGACCACGAACAATGCAATTTAATATCTGTGAGGGAGAGGGGTTGGGGGGGGGGGCATGCACACTTTGTCATTACTGAAATAGAAATGAAAACAACGATGCTGTAGGTGACAATGGGAACAAGGGGTCGCATTTTGCATCTCTTTCTCCTCAAGGCAGAATGTGTGGCTCAGTACGACCTCCTTAAAGGATATGTGCTTTAACAAAAGAGGCTGTAATAACAGGGTATTGAGAATGTTAAAGTACAGATAAGCAGCAACTTTTCAAAATCACAGGTGAGACCAGGATTGGACGTCACAGTGTCTGATTAAAAATTGAGAAAATGCTCCTTTGTGGTGAACCTCATTTTTAGTCCCCGTTTGGGACACGTTGTGTAATGTGTGATCTGACTGAAAGACGGTGGATTGTAGGTAGTACTGACCAGCCATATAAATCTGGAACGTATTTTCAATGTAACTTGACTCTCAAAACAGCTTGCTCATGTTAAAGGAACCAATAAAGGCTGGAATTCTTGTCAGAGAGAAAGGACAAAAGTAATTAAAGAACATATGATTGTTTTATTTTATCAGATAAATACTTGACTCATATAAAGTAATATTGGATTATGTATTTTATTAAATGGACAATGGTTTCTTAAGATACTGGGACTTGTATTTTTCTATTTTTGAGGACAGAAATTTGTTACTTGATGAATCAAAGATACTTTTACTATAATTCATAGTACGATTGTATTCTTTCAATGTACTATTGTTCATTCTAAATTTGTTAAAATTAATCATAAGCAAAGGCATATATATATAAAATCACTTTAGAGTATAATTTATCTTTTCTGTTCCATTGTTTGTTCTAATTGTCTAAATCAGGGGTGTCCAATCTTTTGGCTTGCCTGGGCCACATTGGAAGAAGAATTGTCTTGGGCCACACATAAAATACACTCACACCAATAATAGCTGATGAGTTTTTTAAAAAGGTCCATACATAATTTTCGTAATGTTTTCAGATAATTAACAAATTTGTGTTGGGCTGCTATTTCAAAGCTGTCCTGGGCCGCATGTGGCCCATGGGCTGTGGGTTGGACAAGCTTGCTTTAAGAGCTTAACAACCCATATTTGTTAACCATCTCAATTGGATACTTAATCTCTGGAATCAAATAGAGTCATCACATTATAATGTTCTACTTGGCTTACAGAATTTTTCCGAAGATGAAAAAGAAACTGTTTCACCCTATTGATGCCCCTAAGTCCAATGATCTCACCCGGTTTAAAATAATAATTATGAGTACTACCATGTTTTCTACACTAGCTATACCCCAGGCACTGTCTTGGGTACTTGCTTTACAATGTCTCAATTCTTACAAACATTGATTTTTACACTTGATCTTAGCCAAAAGGCCGAGAAGCGATTCAAACATTGATTTTTAAAAAATGTTATTATCTTCGAATTATAAAAATAGAAATGGAGGCTTGAAGAACTTAAATTTGTCCAGGGTCACAACTCAGTCAGTCATTCTAAATACTATCTTCTTCCTACCATTGCCATAAGGACTGCTTCTTGAATTATGAAAGTCACAACTTTAACAAGATAGCATTCGCCATCTTCACAAGATCACAGGGCCTTGCATTTCTGCAAATCACTTAAGAATATTCCTTTAGGTAAGGAGAAGAAATAACAATATTATTACACAATAACTACAAATAGTACAATTTCATAATAAAGTCATGTTCAGAGTAAAAAGCACATAATATTTAAATGTCAAGAAATGAGAGAGAATGCCAAATTTTAAAGTTAGCTAGGACAACCAATCGGTGGAATGGTTATATGGCACATGAGTAGTAAAGGGGCCATATAACTAATTTTACAAACTACTTTACTTTTGAGAGTGAAAGAGAATGATCACCAGACAGGCGGTGGGACACAAAACTGAGACTGTCCTGGGTAAACTGGAATATATGACCATCTTTACACAGGAAGTGATAAATACTGGTAAAACTGAACTGGAGAAACAGAGAAACAGAGCTGAGACTAACCTGATGCTTTTTTCTCTAAGAGTTAAGTAACAGGGTATACTGTAAAGAAGTTTTTCTACCATTTTAAACATGACAGAGAACAATGGTACTGTCCCGTTTCAAGTGGTATGTGTGAAGAACCTAGTTTCACTGGGCTGAATTCAGTAGGCTGACCATACCTACCCCTTCAAACTGGACTGTTGTTTTCTGTCCCAGTTTAAAATGGTACGTCTGGTCTACCTATCGAAAAGCGATACGGCAAAGCATGATTAGGAAGACTTGTCCAATGCTATTTGTGTTTAACGAAGTGCTTCCTAATTAGGGTGATTGATGTAATAAATTAACTTTGAATTAGGATACTTTTAGGTGGGTTAGAGAGACTGTCCCAGGTTAAAGACAGGGATGATTGCAACATGCAGGGATCATTCAGTCTATGTCTTCCTGATTCAGAAGCTGTACAATTGCTTTCTTCATCAAACTACACCACCCTTCAATCAGACATGGAAAACATTCCGTAAGTACAAAAAAAAAAAAAAATTTGTAGAACAACAACTATACCATATGAAAAATAAATCTGCACATACTATTTTTGCATTGTGTTAAAAATAATTTACATAATTCTAAAACAGATAAAATGGAATCAGCTATCCAATAAATGGAATTTTATATCATGTTTGTTATCAGCTAAATAATTCATTATTCCATTTTACATACATACTCTTTAATTAACTTACTGACTCAGAGATAAGATTCTGTTAATCCATTCATTTCCACAAGTCCACCCCCTCCCCGCAAACGAAAGTACAGACCATGTGTGGCTGTAAGGGCACAAGGTTAGGGGTGGAAAGCGAAGGAATTTTTCATTGGAGGAGAAAGCAGCCTGTTGGGGTTCTCTCCCCCTCGGACTGGAGATCACAGATTGCATGGCGATTAGTGACACCTGTTTTCTACTTGTCTCTCCTGAAGCGGGCAAAGCATGGAGCTGGCCCGCAAAGTGTTCTTGACATTTTGCTGTACTTTGTTTCGAAAACCACATTTCCTCTTAAAGCGAGCTATTTATTTTTAGCCATGGTGTGCCTATTAAAAAATAAAAGATTCGGGGGCTCAATATGCCTGTAAGTAACAGGAAACTATTTTACAAGGGGAAAGAGAGGATAATATTTTCAGTAATTTGGAAAGAGTCTATTTTAGTATACTCATAAATGTTTAAAAACTTTTAGGAATTCACCTGAAACTTATCATTTTCAGTAATATTTTATCATTAGAATCATATTACTTACATCGAATCATTGAGAGACCTGGTATCTCGGTATGGATCAAGTTAGCTTTATTTTTTATTCTGTCGTGGTTTCCCTACTCTTCTGTTTCATCTACCATTTTCTTGGAACTTATAGTCACTTAGTTTTTTTTTTTTTCCTTTTTACATGTCAGAATTGGAAATAATTTAAAAAATACCTGGTTTGACTTGGCCATTTTACAGGTGAGAATGCTGAGGCCAATACAGGGGAAGTGACTTACATAAATCACACAGCTGGAAGTGACAGAGCTAGAACGAGGGTGTGGTACTATACGATGGCAACCTTACAGCGAACTTCATACGAAGGACTGGGTAAAATGATTGTGATGGAACCACGCTGTGAAAAAAAATCTCTTTTCAAAACATGGATCACATTGAGTCTAAATTCTTTATTTTATAGTTTATAAAATCATGGCCTAAGAAAGAGGGCAACCCCTGTAGGTAGGTAGATTAAAGATATACTGAAACCCCAGTTTTCAAACTCCCAGGCCAAGTGATCCTGTTCTGGGATGCCATGCTATGTCCCATACACATAAACCCAAAGACAGAAATATCCAGTAGACATCGTCAGTCCAGGGACATAGGCATGTCAGAAATTCCATGTACTGCTTGTGTTTTGGTACAATACATGATTGCTTTTTATATTTTTCCACCCATTCAATGAATACATTTATATATTATAATGGACTTTTACAGAGCTCCAACCATGCACACAGCCCTGTGTCATACTTTAATTTTATAGATACTCCCACAACTGCATTTATCACTTTCATTACCTATCGGATTGCCAACCTCAAATACGCACTAATATATGCTGAAGTCTAGCACTCCTAAATTTTAATAGCACACTCCAAAAAAATCACATCATTGTAGTAACTCATGATTAAAGAGAAGTAATGGTATGAGGCAAAAGGCACTAAAATTGCCATTGAAAACAGATTTGGGTTCCTTGTCATTTAAATTCTGACATTTAGTCGAATTATGTCACCCAGCGTAAGAGCTGTACACTTGTTTAGACTTTAGGAATTGGATAATGTTTAATAAACAGGGTTCGGCAGAAGTAACACTCGGACTTGAGTTATGATTTTATTACAAATTCATAACCATACATGCTTATGATTTGGTAATAAAAGATTTGGTATAGATTAACAGCTCATAAAAAGGAGCATTATTTGTGTAACCATGTATGGTTATATATGGTTATGATTTTGTAATAAAATCCTAACTCAAGTCTGGGCATTACTTCTGCTGGACTCTGTAACGTGCAGGATAAAAGTATCATTAGAAAAAACATAGGACTTAGTATTAGAACATGACGCCTAGCTTTAACTTTTATATTTACTAGCATTTATTTATATTTACTAGCATTTCTATTTACTAGCATTTATTCAATGTTGCAAACTACTTGGCCTGTGTATGTCTCACTTTATTTGCAGAATGAGAAAATTTGACTCATCATTTAAGATTCCTTCTAAGTCTAACAGGATTAAGATTTGAAAAAGTAAATGTAATTTCAAGCTACGATCTGTTTAATTCATAGTTGTGTTACACAAAAGATACCTAAATAGATACGAAGCTACTTTGACATTCATTTTAAAACAATAGGTAATGCTCTGTCTTTAGTACAGCAAAAATATAGAGGCAGAAGTCATGGGGGGGCAGGGGGAAGTTTTATATATATGTTAATATACATACATATAATTTTTATATATATGTATCACTTTCTTTTATTAATAATAGAAGCAAAGAACATGCATTCATAGAATCAAAGCCTTTCCCACTATAATTCCTTTAGTTTGTGATCTTCATATTTTAAAATTGAAAATAGACATCAATGGAAGTAATTTGCTGCCAGCAGACATGATGGTGTATTACGTTGAGGCCTGTATCAATCAAATGTCTGACTATCAGATTTGACCATGGACATGTCATTATTCCAACAGAGAGGTAGGATCCCCGTCGCAACTCACGAGAAGATGAGGAGCTGGTGCAGTCCTCAAGAAGGAGGTTGGAAAGTTCCAGCTGCTCAGGGAATTTCCAGACGACCAAGGACATTGCTTGATATTTCAAAGCAAAGGCATTCACTTGAAGAGAGTTGGAAAGATGAATGAGAGATAGGATGGTCAAGGACAAGGCCTGAGAAGATATTTTATGGGCCTCATACCATGTCCATGAAGCTAAATGGAGCTGGATTTCTCACCTTACTGGTCAGATTTCTTAACCCTGAGGACACGTCCTGTCATTAATTCCTCTAGGAACAGGAAAGCCTTGCTCATCTAGTCTTTACTCAGTAGAAGACATTCCTGATCATGACTTTCAAATAAAAGTATTCAATGTTTAGATCGTGTAGAAGCAGACATTATGTTTTCCCATTGAAACAAAATTACTTAGGCAATTTTCTTTGTCATTATTAACTTAGATGCCTTTAGCACACATGATTTAAGAAGGCTGTTGTTTTGCTTTTGTATCAAGTCATGTTTTAAAACTCCTTTTCTCTGTGTCTTTAACAAAATATTAGATTATATCATAAATATTTGAACAATTAACTATTGAACAATTAACTGAGCCAGCCAGTGCACAAAATGCTGGGAACACAATGCCCTCTAGAAAACTTTTACAAGAGGCAAACAGAGAAGTAAACAGAAGTAAATTCAATTGTTTGACAGTAACAGCTAAATCGGCCATTGGAACCGGCATGGGTAGTAGAATAGTGTTTTTAGTGAATGTGATTAATACAAGAAAAATGAAAACAAGTCAGGCAAATCAGGTGGAAAAAATGGGTGGAGAAAGAGGACAAACAGGCCAACAGAGCAAAGGTGCAAGTGTAGGCAGGACCACTATTCTGTAAGTCTGTCTGCCTTTGTCCTTCTGCCACTCTCTGAGAAACAACGATGGTTCTTTTACAGACTGTGTCTGTTACAGAAAATTCTGGCCCTGAAGCGTTGCCAGGGAAAACGTTGACGGCTCCCCTGCAGATGTTGGTGACTCAAGTTCCCATCCTTCTCTTGGCTTCCTCACCCCTGCTGAGCCAAATCTCTCCGTGGCTTAGGAGGCTTAATCGTCTCTCTTTAGATGAGTATTAAAAGCTCATTTGTGTTAAGTGCATGCCATAATCATTTAGTAGGTTGATTTTTTTCCTTTCTCCCAACAGTTGAATCACTCGTTTTATTAACTGTTTAAAAAACAAAACAAAACATGATTTTGTCAACAAAACAACTTCCTATCTGGTTTTAAATAACACGAATAGAGCTTCCCGCCACCGAAGGCGCCAGAAGGGAGCAGTTTGAGGGGAACATCCTGGCACCAGCCCCTGCCCTCGTGAAGAGGCAGGATGCCAAGAAGGTGGTAAATCCCCTGTTTGAGAAAAGACCCAAGAATTTTGGCATTGGACCGGACCTCCAGCCCAGAAGGGACCTCATCTGTTTTGTCAAATGGCTCTGGTACGTTCAGCTGCAGTGGCCCAGAGCTGTTCTCTGAGCCACTATCGGGCCCACCCAGGCCTTGGACGGCCAGACAGCTACCCAGCTGCTCACGCTGACCCACAAGCACAGACCAGAGACAAAGCAGAGATTGTTGGCTCGGGCTGAGAAAGAAGCTGCCAGCAGAAGGGAGGTCCTCACCAAGAGGCCACCTGTCCTTGGGACAGGAGTTAATACTGTCACCCCTTTGGTGGAGAACCAGAAGGTTCTGCTGGTGGAGGCTGCACGTGATATGGACCCCATCGAGCTGGTTGTCTTCCTGTCCGCCCTGTGTTGTGAGATGGGGGTCCCCTACCGCATTATCAAGGGGAAGGCCTGGCTGGGGGCCCTCGTCCACAGGAAGACCTGCACCACCATCACCTTCACACAGGTGAACTTGGAAGTCCAAAGCGTGCTGACCAAACGGGTGGAAGTCATCCAGACCAAGTACAAGGACAGAGACGATGAGATCTGCTGTCACTGGAGGGGCAATGTCCTGGGCCCAAAATTGGTGGCTCACATTGCCATGCTATAAAAGGCAAAGGTTATGGAACTGGGCTGAGTGTATGTTGTTGAGTTTTCTGTACGTAAAAGTAATAGAAATTCTCCTTTGTCCAGAAAAAAAGAATATGAATAGACTATTTCTCTAAAAGTGAATCACTCTTCATCTACTAGTTATGGTGTCATTAAAGGTCAAGGTGGGCTGTTCTCCCAGCATTGTGACATATCCCAGGAGTTCAAGTCAGGCCAGAGTCACCAACCCCAACCCCACCTCCCGGCAGTAGAAGCATCAACCCAATCCTTTCTTTCTTTTCTTGGGTGACAACACAAATGCTACAGAACTCAACCTTGGAGGAGTTTGGTTAAGGAGCTGGTTACAGACTTTCTTCTTTTCCTCCCAGCTAGATTCTCCTCACTCATGTTTATCTCCAGTGAACCTAAGAGTTCTGGGCCTGTGGGTCTTAGGAACCTGCCTTCCACACACCTTGAGGTCATGGATGTAAGATTTTTTCTAAAACAAAATCCCATTTCATTTATTTCTTATGGAAACCTGAATTAAATTTAACCTCTCTTGATCTCTGTTTTCACATCTATAAAATGGGGACAGTTGCCCAACCTCCAGGACAAAAACATGCCCTTAAACACGTTGCAAAAATTCAAAGCACTACAAATACATACACAATTGCAACTACTTAGGGATTTAGCAATTTAGTAATGTCCAAGGCCTCTGTGCTATTTGTCCAGATCACTATGTACCGAGCTCTGTGGCCTGTTCATCACCAACAGTTCCTTCACTTGCTTTCTTTCCACTTGAATATTCAGTGTATGTCACTGGCACGCTGCTGTTAGAATTAGAGAACATCATAAAAATCCCTTCTGCCTCCTTCAACAAAACCACATGGCCCTGTAAGATGTGACCCTATCTTCCTGTGGACAGAGCTACTTGGGACCAGAGCAGGTTGGAAAGCTCCCTGGAAACGGAGTGACATTGGCTTTTGCTCATAGAAGGAGCACTCTTGGCCATAATCAGTAAGAAAGCAGACAAGAACAGGAGGTAGCTAAAAGCAAAGAATTTTGTTAACTCTGATGGATCATCTGGTTTAGTGAAATGATCACAGAAATCGTAGTATTTACTGCACATTTTTACTTTTGATATGTATTTTGAAGTAACATAATCATATAACTATAAAAAATTAAACCATTTTCATTAATCATTTGAACAAAAAGTATTATTTTTCACCCCAAATTCATTCTAAGCTTACTGCAATGAGATGCCTAGAATTATGTATTGAATTTAGAAATAAAACAAAACATAAAAAACATAAAATGATCCATTATGGCTTACTATCTTCGGTACAACTATTTTATAAGTATTCTGTTATGAATTTGTTTTTATTTTTTCCCATCATTTCAATGATTTCTCATATTGATAATTGGGACTCTTTACATTTTATAGGCAGAAACATTTTCAAAAAGTAATTGATTTAGGAGTTTCTTCTTGAGCTTGGCCATGAAGATTCAACTTACAGTTTCATAATATAAAGCCTATCACTACTAATTTAATAGTATGTTATTATTAGAATTAAAATTTATATATTCACAGCTAATTAATATTGGACACTACCTGTAGGGGGTTAAAAAACTAAAGCCAAGTTCAAAAACGTTCCCACACATTTCTTACTTCCTCCATCCCTGTGTGGGTGGGTAGGGTATCCTCCCCTCATACTGACCACGTGTCCCGAGAAGGTGAAATGGAGGGATATCACAAGCTTTAAGATCTTCAGATTTAATGCAAATTGAAAGAGGAAAAACTGATAGTCCCACCAATGACAGAGAGAAAGTACAAATCGTTACGCAAATGGACAAAAGGAAAATCCAAGTCATCGTTTTATTCAATAATGCATAGAGAACAATTATACACTAATCATTATTTTTAAGTGCTTGATTTGTAGCTTAAAAAAATAGTCCCTTACAACAAGGAATTTATAGTTTACTGGCGATGGGGTCATGAAAAAGCAAACCTTCTGGCCTAGGAAAGATGAGAGCAGAGTGGAATTAGGGCAGGAATCACGGTGAAGAAAAGGCTGTGTGTCTTGAATTCTAGCTAATTTTCCGACATCATTTTATTGATTCTCCAAGTATCTCGTCTTTTCTCTTTATATGAATATTTTTAGCACAAATCTTCATTCATGCCTTTTCCCCAGGATAAAATTTGAAATGAATTTATGACATAGCTCCCCAAGTCTCCATGGTTACTCACTCTTACTCTAAGGTACTTGTTTTTTAGCGAGACTCTCATAACACCCCATGGACACTTCTATTACAACACTTACTAGTTCCGGAATAACACAAGCACTGATAAAACTCAACGGTAAAGAATGAGTTTTATTTGAATGACCACTTCTAGAACCTAGAAAGTGGCTGTCCTGTGAAATCTGTTTAATAAAATATTCAGCCAACAAATGAATAAACACTAGGCACCATAATAAATAGATTTTGATGTTTCTTAGAATTGATTTTATTGGCCAATTAATAATCTGAATATAAAAAAGATCAATTGTTTCCAAGAAACATAAAATTAAGTTAAATAATCATAGAATTTACTTAATTACCTCATGGGTGAGTTTGACAAGAGAATAGAAAATGTTCTAATGTACAGAGATACCAGAGATAAATTTTATGTAATGCGAATACCTGAATAGCATTTGCATTTTTTCATTTAAAGGTGATTAGTTGTAGAGAATTCCCACTGGATATGTCCATGCTCAATATTTTCTTCATTAGATTTTAAAATTCCTGAACTTCTTTGTAATTAATTCCTCCCTCACTCTCCCTACCAATCACACAATAACGCCACGATCTCATACCCTAATGCATTTGCATAATGACAAAGTACCAAACTTCCTAATTAGTGCTGAATCATAAATTCGACTATCTCAAACATGTTATTAGCAATAACCTTGAAGTGTCTGTGAGTGAGTTATTAAAAGGGAGGTCTTACCCAAATATATGATTTGGGCACTTGGAAAATCTAAACATCTGATCAGCAGTATGTGTCTTAATTGTAAATAAAAACCAGCATTACCACAAGTAAACAAACTTTAGTTATCATGCTTAAACATCACAAGACAAGCGATTTATTAAACATTTGGAGCTTCTCCAGAAAAGCTAAACCTTAAATAAACACAGAAAAGCAGTGAGACGGGGAAATCACAGTGCAATTTAGGAATTGTGAAGGGGTGACCCCTCCCCGACACCTTTGGTATAGTAGCTTTAATGATCTGGTGCAATTAACCTTTGACAAATAAGGTCTGTTCTGTGCAGATACTAACACGCAAATTATTTCCATGTCTTTCCAAATATACTTTCAAAAGCCATTTAAGGGAACCTGTGTTATATTTTAATTTCTCCAGTGACCTACAAAGAAAAACCTTGCTTTTTTTTTTTCAACTAAATTGCTTTGTGTATTATTGTGAACGGCCCTAAAAAAGCCAACTACTATTTGAAATGACAGCTATTAATTAAAAAATGTTTCCCCTTTCTATTTCTATTAAAAATATTGAACATGTACTTCCTAATTTGTCTTTCTTTGATTATATCTATACCAACAAGTTACAAAGAATAGTTGTAAGATGTGGTACTATTTTTATTCATTTACATGGGCTTCATATACTGGAAGATTAAACACAAAACATAAAGGTAGAAACCCAAAATATAATATTTGACTGGAAAAAGAAAAGGCCAGTGGTTTTTTACTGTAAAATGTTCACCAGCTAAATGTTTTTCAGTTATGTTCACCCTGAAAATAATTCCACTGCTGAGAGAATCGGTTTGCCCAGAATGCTAAGAGCAGGCATCAAATTAAGCAAGTATATTATAACTGAGTATTAGGGAAATTTTAATGGAAAACTGAAATGATAGAGCAGGAGATAGTGGAGAGTTCTTTCCTTTTCAATAACATGGGATTTCTCCTTTGATGCCTTTTCAATATGTCACCCGAAGTGTTTGCCACAGATCCAATATGAATGACAAAATTCTATGTAAATCTCAAAACTTCTTTTTTTGAAGCAATCAGTTTTAAAAAAATAGCTCAACCCCCGACTCACTTGACAGAGATTTTGCCCAAATCAGCAACCCTCCACCCTCCACAAAAACTCATTGGTTACACGAGGAATATTCAGGAAGCATTACTGTGGGTATATGTTAATATTTGAGTTTGAATTAAATGTATAACTTTGCTGGATTCACATAGTATTAAATCATGTATTCTTAAATGTCTAACAGAGGCATATGAAAAATAATAAAATATCATATAAACCTCTATAATTGGTTGTATACATGAGACAGGACCTGAAGTTGATTTGAATTACTTCAAACTACATCCTTTCCTGCACTCCCCACCATTTTTTTCTTGAAGGTAATGGAAAAATAATAACAAAAGAAGTTAAAACAAACTACAGTAACTCTGTGCTTTATGTTTTCTCTCCTCCCTTGACCTGACCTCCTAAATGGGTTGAATCTAACTCTAGCACAGTAGTTCTCTGATAATATGTCTTTGACCATGCATTTAATAAAAATATGCAATCATTTGTATGTGCATACATGTAACATCTACCTTTTCAATAATCATAGATGTTTTGCTTAACTCTTTTGAATTAATAATCAAACTACAACATTAGTATATTTGTTTAATTTGATGCCATTATGAAATTTTTATTGACCAACCTTGGATTTTCACATTGTCCTTGTCTTCGCATTCGAAATGTTCTGCAAAGTGTGTTGGGTGAAATCCTAGACTTATCAGATGTTACTGAAAAGCAAGTGATCAAAGAGTCCTGGAAGCCTTAGAGCTTAAAAAATTTCTGCATGCCATGTTCTCTAAAAGATTCAGAATGTGAATTAGTATATTAAACTCTTTGTTATACCATTTAGTAGAGGAATATGTTTAACTCCCTCTAATCCAGGTTTTATGAAAATGTTTGGTGACAAGGAACCCCATTTTCCTTGCAGGCTCAGCGAGATCTTGCAGAATTTATCTCTTCGGGGAACACACTTTGTGTAGCATGATTCTAACTCTTTAAAGCTCAGTACTAGTCCACTTTAATTCCTGTCTTTATATAACACCTCCTCTTAGGCATCTCAGGACACTTGAGACTGACCCAGGGGAAAATATATCACAAATAACTGTCACGGCCACCTCCCCAGGGCTGTGCCTTTTTGAGCCAGATCAAATCTAGTGATTGCCAATCACCCACAGCCTCAATAACACATTTTTGCTTCTCTACTGTTTTCTACAGGAAAGGCCAATCCTCTCTCCACGGTACCTAGTTCGGCCTGTGAGCTGCCATCAACACTTGTACACCTCATGACAAATATTCTTTATTTCCGTCCCTGTGACTTTGCATACGTTGGTCTTTCTGCCTGAACTAGTCATCCTCAACTCTCTGGATAAATTCGACGGAACTCAGAATTTGTGATGTTATGCTTATCTCATCCACTACACTATGAGCAACTTAGGGCAGGAACAGTAAGACACACTCTCTGACATTTTCTGTTTATCCTCTCCTATTCAAGCTGATTGAATTTTAAAATAAATTGCTTTCATGACCTATTAGTAAGATGCATATTGCAGTTTAAGAATAGTCACATTGAAACTCATCTATTTAAACTGTAGGTTGGGGGAGTTCTAAAGTATGATTGAATTGCAGCTGTAAGTATACAATTGGAAAACAAAAAAAAGTTCTTTTTCTTCCTTTATTAAATAGATTATTTTGAAGAGCAGTTTTAGTTCCATAGCAAAATTTAGCAGGAAGTACAGAAATAATCCATAATCCCCTCTACCCCACACATACATAGCCTCCCCCACTGTCATCCCTGCCCAGAGTGGTACATTCATTACAACTGATGAACCTACATTGACGTGTCATTGTCACCTGGAGTCCGTGGATTGCATTAGGGTTCACACTGGTGTTTGTACATTTCATGGGTTTAGATACATTTATGCTGACATTATTCTACCATGATAATATCATACAGAGTGGTTTCATTATCTTTTTTCTCTTTAACAAATTATTACTCCCGATAGTACATGATTATTATTGAATATTTAGAAAGTAAAAAATAGTCATACATAATCAAAACATCTCTAAAGCTTACGTCTATTTTGCATTTTTTCAGTCTTTGAATTTCTGAATGTTTATGTAATTTTTATAAAATGTATACTATATATTTTATATTATTTTTAAAAATTTAACAATATAGTACTATTTATCTTATTAAATATCCTGCTATGGTTATATTATTTTTAAAGGAACAAATATTTTATTGTGAAACAAATAAGTCAAAATGTATTTAACTAGCATTATACAGTTAGAGATTTAGATTTCTTTAGTTTTTCCTATGTTACAAATCATACTTTGATGAATATTCTATTACATTTATAAATGTATATTTATGACTAACTCCTTCAAACAAGTTTCTAAAATCAGAATTGCTGGATGGAAAGATAGGCACATTTGAAATACTTTTCATGTATATTTTTAAAGTATTTAAAAGTTGTAACAATTTAGAGCCTTTTGAGTGTGATTTCTCATAACTAATTAATTCTGGGTGAAGTACTGAAAAAGAAAATAATGCAAATAAATACCAAAATTAAATATATATAACAAATAAATTATAAAAATAAGTAAAAATGTTTTAGTTTGTCTTTGATGACTAGTGAGATGGAGTTCTTTCATATTATTATATTAATCTATATATATTGTGCTGTTCTTATTTTTAATATTGTAGTCATCTTTAAAACTTTCATATATCTAGCATGTTAAATGTATTAAAAATAAAAATACAAGCTTTTTTAAAAGTCTATTTAAAAGATGCTTTATTATGCATAAGGCAATTCTTATCTTTAGTTTTATGCTTAGAAATAAGTTTATGAGTATCACATAATGTTCATCACTTATCTTTTTTGTCTATTATTTTTGGCTTTTTTATTTTTATACAAGTACTACTTTAATATTACTTAGCAATTAAGCCAATAGGGTGCAGAAGAGAAAAACATTCAATATCTTGATGTTTAATTTTAGGAACTTCTATTAATTTACTAACCAAAATTTACAGTCAATGTGCTGCCACATGAAATTTATATGGATTGAAAAGTATCACCAGGTTTTAGAAATTAAACATTGGGATAAGAAGAGACTTGGAGTTGAGGACATGTTGTTGAAACCATAATTCTCTCTTGTTATCACATGGAACGGAGTTTCCTAAGAAAAGCCCTAAATGTAAAGAACACTTTTCATTCTTCCCTCCAAAACCAAATAATAAATTGAGTTGACACCTGGGTTAAATTTAAACCCACCAACTAATTTCAGAGGGGAGAACACATGTTTTATTTATTTCAACTAGATGTAAAAATGTTTGACTATTTTAATGGTATAAATTCAACTATTTTAAAAAATACATAGGGCTATCTGTTTATACAGGATTTTGACCAGGACAAATGATATTTTCTGTAATACTTAAAGATTTGCTAGATTTTAGAAAAGCTCCTTGATGGTAACATTATAATAGCAGAGATTAATTTAAAGGGCAATATTCAAAAAAATAAAAACTGTGATTCTTTTTATTTAAAATTCTTAACTATATTTTAGTTTTTGAAAGTAATCAACTGCCATTCAAATGTACTTTTGTTCATTTATTCATGGTAATATGTAAAAGTAGAGTACTCTAAGTCATAACATTAACACAAAGAGCTTTCTTTGGCCAAATCTGAAATCAGTATATTACAATTAAAAGCATACTTTTAAAATTCTATGAAGGGTAGATACAGATATCATTAAGAAGAAAATATACATATTAAAACAATGCCATATTTAAGAAAATTGACATATAAGAAAATAATGGTTGAATTTCCTTAGAGGCACGATGCCTACAATATAACATTTTACACTGTTTTGCAAATCATTCCATTGCTCAAATGAAGGAGCAGGTGTTTGTTTTTAGGTACCTTCCTCGATAAAAACAAGCAGACTTGATTTCAGGAGGACCTGAAATACACGTGAGTGTGTCTAGAGAAAATTTCCAGAAATGGTGAGGAAGTCTGCAGAAAATGCACGGAAGACTCAAAGACAATATAGCAGTGGTCCTCACACATACAAAAGACCCGTGGAGATGTAAAGTGAACACTTGATTGAGTTGCTGCAGCACACAAAGACAGTTATGATCAAGCACTGAGATAAGATTCTAAACGGAAATGGGGCCGCTTTGATTTTTATTGCCATATTCTATTTTTGACCCGCTCAGAAGAAACACACACATGGTTCTCTCACATTGGCCCTCAGGAGAAAAAGCACGAAGGATCCCAAACAACAGAATCCTGGGATCGTCTAGAATAAAACTCTGGCCTTGACTCTGACTACACTGTGTTATTTATAACTCATATATTATAGTTGAAAAGATGCATTACTGAAAAGCATGTTGACTATTGAAATCAAAGAACCTGGTATAAAATTAGTCCCTGAAAACCTGAAGAAATAGATACAGAGATAAATGATAAACTTAGGTTTTCAGTGATTTGTCTTACATCTATCTATCCATGTATTGAGCAATCAATCTGTACATAACCATATAGCAAAAATCGAGTTCCTACAGACTGATAGTTATTAAGAGACAGATTAGAATTGTAGATACCCATTTTTCCTCAAAATACAGTTCAACTTTAACTTGATAGAACCCAAGTAAGATTAATAGCAAAAGGATTAATCCTCAAATATACTTAAGGAAAAATAAATCTCTTCAAAGTCAAGTGTTCTTTTGATTTCTAATGTGATTTGAAAGGTAAAGGACCATTTTACAGAACTTTCATAGAATTAGAAAAGGTCATTTATCTGAATCCCTTGTCTTCTGGCAAAGTAAGTACAAAATGAATCATGTTTAAAGCTAAATACTTTCAGGAGAAAAAACTGCACTCTTTGATTAGGCCAGAGTGAATATATACATTATTTTCAAAGTACAAATTTAATTCAAGCTAAAAAAATTATACTTTAACAAAAAAGTAGGATAACTAATTACTTCATTAAAGTATCTATTTAAATTTGAGTTTTAATTGAATTTTTAAAATGATAGATTAAAACTCAACTTGTTCAAATCTCAGATTCTTTTATTCACCATTTCATTCTTTTGTTTCATTAAATTATTTATTTTATGTTTAATTCTTATAAAGCAGAATGCAATTCTTTTGTCATAGGAAAACCAACCAAAAGATACTACCCATTAGTTGTTTAGATATCACCAGTACAATTGTTACGATACTCTTAGTTGGCCCGATCCATTCTCCCCTCCACAAATAACAGTAATTTATTTTGATCTAATTAGTTTTATTCCATTATTTTTCCTAGAACTTCATTGTCTTAAAATGTCATTATATTTCAGGGTTGGGCTTAGCAGGGCTCAGGCCTCATATGGGACTAAACCCTAGCTAAAGTGATTGGTAAAAGATTGGTACTTGATTTAAGATTATCCAACCAGAGTGAAGATGTGTGCTTTAACTTTGAGGGGGAAATTGGCCTTGTACCTGACCTGGGTTATGTTGTCCTAGTTGTTCTAGGAAGCCATCTTGTGATGTCAAAGAGAGTCTGTCAGAAAATTCCTGAGACAGGACTTTTCTAAAAGAGTGTGCTAATAGAAAGTGCATAATAAGTTATAATGTTTCGGCATAATATTGTTGATTACAGAGCTGGTATTATTTAATTAGAATATGTTCTTTAGGTGGTGAACATGCAGTGTGGGAAGTGGACGGTGTGTTTTGGAGTTGCACACCTGGAATCTGTAATTTTTGTTAGTCAGTGTCATTCCAATAGGCTTGGCAATAAAAATAAAAGAACATATTCTCTGGATCCCATAAAAGGGTTAAATTAAGAAATTAATATAATTTTATTGTTCAGTGAATGAGGACATAGTGTGCTTGTGTTCCAAAACTAATTATTTTTTTTAACAAATAAAGTGTGCTAAAGTTAAGTTCTTATTTTGTCACAAAAATATAATAATAATAAAATCAAGATAACTTTAACGTGGTGTGATTTGTTATAAAAAGCAAATGAGCTTTGAAAGCCTTATCAGAAAATCAGTCCTAGAGTTGTAATTAGTCACAGCAGCATGCAGATTTTCAAGTGTCTTTTTAATCTTTATTTGGGGGTAGGGTAGGTGAAATAAAGTCTAATCTCTTCTATGAACTAATAGAACATGAATGGGGCTGGACTAGATTTCTTCATATCATCTTTTCAGCCTATACTCTTCCACTGTATAATCATTTAGAAATACACAAAATTAAGTGTATTTGGAGTTCTATGGAGCGTTTTTTAGGAAAAATATACAGAACATCTACATCAAGCATGTCCAACCTGTGGCCCAGTATGTCCTTGAATGAAGTCCAACACAAATTCTTAAAACATAATGAGATTTTTTGGTGACTTTTTTTTTTTTTAGCTCATCAGCTATCGTGAGTGTGAGTGTATTTTATGTGTGATCCAAGACAATTCTTCTTCCAGTGTGGCCCAGGGAAGCCAAAAGATTGCATACACCTCATCTACATCTTTGACACCATCTCCATTGATATCTTTTGGCCTGAAGATTTTGATTACTCAGGAAATCTAAATAGATAAGCCTGCATTGATTGTCATGAAATCATTTAAATCTCCACATGCAATTCAATTATGTACTCAATAACTATTTGGTGAATCAATAACAGTAAAAATAAATGTTTTATTTCAAAAATAAACTACATCACACGTGAGGGGGGACATGTGATACTGATACATCAACTACCATTCACAGTTAATTCTATCTGTGACTCTTAAGTAGATCTCCTCATACTATACTGAGTCATAAAAAACAATGCCATTTGCATTCTCTCAACAACCTCTCATATCCTGAAAAATGAAATTTGGACATTCAGAAAATGAGAATACAGTCATCAGTAGCTTAATGATGTTTTGGTCAAGATTGAATTGCACATACAATGATGGTATACCATATGGCCTAGATGTATGGTTAATATACCACCTAGGGTTATGTAAGTGCACTCTGTGATGTTGGCACAACACAGAAATTGCCTAATGACATATTTCTCGGAATGTACCCTTGTCATGAAGCAGCTCATGACTGTAAGAAACACAATGGCAATCTAACCTGGAATTCTTGAATTTGCAACTTCTTACTCCAGAAATCATTTCTATTATAAAGTCACTATTTAAACTTTTAAAAAATTTTGTATTAAATTTATTGCGGTATCATTGGTCAGCAAAATTAGATAGGTTTCAAGTGTACAATTCTATAATACATCATCTATATGTTGAATTGCATATTCACCACTCAGAGTCACTTCTCCTTTCATCACCATATATTTGACCAAATTTACCCTCTCCTACCACTCCTCTCCCCACTTACCCTCTGATAACCACTAAACCGTTGTTGGTGTCTATGAGATTTTTATTATTTGTTTCTCTTGCTTATCTGTTGCTTTCAGTTTTGTATCCCAATATGAGTAAAATCATATGGTTCTCAACTTCTTCTGTCTGACTTATGTTGTTTAGCATAATAATTGCAAGATCCATCCATGTTGTCACAAATGACAGTATTTCATCTTTTCTTATGGCTGAGTAATATTTTATTATATGTATGCACCACCTCATTTTTATCCAATCATCTACCAAAGAACACTGGTTCTTTCCATGTCTTGGCCATTGTGACTAATGCTTCAATGAATAACTGCAAAACAAATTGTTTGTTTTTTCGTTTTTTTCTGAAATTTTATTATTAGTATGTAGAAACACAATGGATTTTTGTAACATTAATTTTTCCATCCTGAAACTTTACTGTATTTGTTTATTGTTCGTAACAAATTTTGGGTGGAGTCGTTGGATTTTTCTATGTAAAGAATCATGTCATCTGTAAAAAGTGACAACTTGATTTCTTCATTACCAATTTGGATGCCTTTTATTTCCTTCTCTTGCGTGAGAGATCTGGCTAGGACTTCCAGTACTATATTGAAAAACAGTGATGACAGGGGCCATCCCTGTCTTGTTCTTTATCACAGCAGAGAACCTATCAGTTTTTCATCATTGAACATATTAGCTGAGGGTTTATTGTATATGGCCATTTTTATGTTGAGGTACTTTCCTTCTATACCCATTTTATTAAGTGTTTTAATCATAAATGGCTGTCGTACCTTGTCAAATGCTTTTTCGGCATCAATTGATATAATCTTGTAAATTTTATCCTTTGTTTTGTTTATGTGATGTATCACATTGATTGATTTATGTGTGCTGAACCACCCTCGCACCCTCGGAATGAGCCCCACATGATTGTGATGTATAATCTTTTTAATGTATTATTATATTCAATTTGCTAGTGTTTTGTTTAAGATTTTTGTATTTGTATTCATCAGATATATTGGTCTGTAGTTTTGTTTTTTTTGAGTTATCTTTACCAGGTTTTGCTATCAGGGTATTGTTGGCCTCATAAAACGAGTTAGAAAGCATTGCCTCTTCTTTAGATTTTTTGGAAGAGTTTGAGGAAGACAGGTATTAATTCATCTTTGTATGTTTGGTAGAATTCACTAGTTAAGACATCTGGTCTTAGACTTTTGCTTTTGAGGAAGTTTTCAATCTTGATGACCAAGCATTCATGTTATAAACTAAACTTTTTAAGAAAATTTAGAGAAAAGTTTGTACTCTTATAAGTAAATAAAAATATGATTCATGCTCAGTTCTCTTGTAGTCATTATCAGCCACATTCACTAGCAAAGGAAACTTTACTTTTAATCAAATATTTGGAGATTTTATTTGACTACTTTAATAAAGTGACAATTTAAGCACATAAATATTTTAAATCTGAGCACATTAAATTAAAAAGTTTGAAAGTGTCATTAGGTGTTTTTCATTTCATTTTATCTTCTCTTTATAACTTCACAAATTTCTCTCTGGATTTGAGCTCAATACATTTGGAAACAGTAGATACACAAGATAATATCTGGTGGAGACCAAAGTACGTTTCAGATATTTTCATAAATGTCTTAGCCTCTAAATTAAGTCCCTATTAAATTCATGATATTAGGAAGTCTTACAGGGAAGACCAGGCTGAATAGAATCAGCTAGAGAGGATTATAATAAACACCACAACATTTATAAAATACTTTCTGAAGGAGGCTACTGTTTTTTAACTGATTGTGAGTTAAAAGGGTAACACATCCTTATAAAACCAGAATAAAGCAAGAATATTGACAAAATAAAGATTCTATAAATACCCAAAACAGAATAATCCTGTCTATGTAGATACTTTATCACTTTTTAAAAAATAAATTCAGATTAAAGTAAAATACATTTCAAAGGAATTTATAAAAAGTCTTAGAATATCATGTGATTTATATTAAACTTAATGTTCTCAATTAGTTGATACTTTTAGAAAGCAGTATATTTAATTTTTCTAAAAGCCCTGGTAATTTAGTTCTCAAAGATTTTCCTATAAAAGGTAACCTAGAAATATGGGAAGGATACGAAGTGTCCCTGACATAGCAATTAACATCCATTAGTCATGAAAGTCACAGATTTTTAAAAATGTAAATATGTTTCACTCTTCCAGGTCAGAAAATAAACCAACTAGAGATGAAATCGGGGTAAGAGAATTCAGAGCATTGGTCGAGCTTTTAAGATAAAGGTCAACATTTTCTCAATTTATGTTTAGCTCTCTGGGGTGTGAGTTAATCACTTTGTAGAGAATGTGTATGGATATATATCTCCTGCAGTGCATTTAGGTCAAACGAGAGGGTAAGGTATCATAGCAGACAGACCACAAATTTCTTCTGATATGTGACAGAAAGAGAGAGAATTTACATTGTTTCCAAATCCCTGCTCTCATCAGCACACTGTGTTCTAATTTGAAATTTTTCTCAGTGAGGACGTTTTCTCCTTTTTATGTTATTGAACATGTACACATGTATCTTCTTGCGTATGTTTTGTGATTCAAATCAATAAAGCCATATAAAACTCTAAACAAATTGACGTCAAGTCAGAGACTATATTGATTTAAGGATAAAGTTGTTCCTTAATAATTTTTCTTACACTATCGCTATTGTTTTGAATGCCATGCTGGATAGGCAAAGCAATCCACAAAAAAATGTATTTTTCTCTTTAATTTTTAAATGGAAAACCTAAGTCATATTTTTCTTATGTGCTACAAGAACATCACTAATAAAAATTATCTTGGTAAGAAAAAAGTCTTAAAAATGGGCCTTGTATTTAGTTTTACATGAAGTGTACTATTCTAGCAATAAAACTTAGAATTTGGACTGCGTTTTATTTAAGGAATTATTTCAACATCAGTATCAAAGCGTTTGAGAGAGAATTTCTAGGTTGTACCCATTTTTGAAGCAAAGTCATGTCAAGTTATGCTCTACTTCTTTTGTGTCCACCACAACTCTTGTCTTTTTCGGCACATGACCTTATTGTAAAGTCCTTCTTTGATACCACGTCCACCTCTGGCTTCTGCACGATTTATTTTTTCCTCTTGCAGACAATACTTCTCTAGAGGATCATCTCCATTTCTTCACTTCTCATTCACTGACAAGCTTCCTTCTAACACTCATTTTCGGCACTCCAATGCAAACTGTGTTTAACCAGGTCATGAGTGCTTTCTACTTTAATATATTCGGAGTTCCATTTCCTCTCTTCAACTATCTCAGTGGTTCTCACTGTGGACAATTTTACCTCCCCTTTTCCTTTTCAGGGGACGAGTTGCAATGTCTCAAGACATTTTTAGTTGTCAAAACTGGGGGGGTGTGTTGTAAGTAATGTATTAAAGAATTGTACACCTATGTAATTCTACTAACCAGTGTTACCCTAACAAATTTAGTGATAAAATAAAATGTGTGCTACTACTGACATCTCAAGGGCAGATATCAGAAAACGATGTTGCTAACCATCCTATAGAGCATAGGACAGTCCCTTACAGCAAAACTCTACCTAGCCCACGAAAGTCAATATGATTGTGGTTGAGAAGCCCTGAACACTTACGTTTTTCAACAACACGACATAGTGGTAAGTACTTGTTTACTATTGGTACCTCCCCTGAAGAACAAGCTTGCTAAGAATCATGACTTTCTTATCCCAATTTTCATTGGATCCATTGTGTGGAGAAGAGCGACTTTTCCCAGACTAGGCAGGCTGTTTCTACAATTCTTAAGTAATGCTTCTGCAATGTGATTATTAATTTAGTTAGCAATTTACTTAAATCTTGAACTAATAGTAAAAAAGTAAAAGAGTAAAAGAGATTGGGTTTCTTTGCAGCATATATTCTCAAAAGTAGTTAAAGGTGAATTTCTTGTTATTTCCCATCCTTCCCTCTTTTGGGAGATGAATGAAGTATAAACTCAAGGCTTTCTGGGAGGACTGAACTCCATGTAGCTTGGATTCAGGCTTCTTATTATTAATATTTATGAATGTTTTAGGTTATTATAGCATTTTAGGTTAAATAGACCTTTTTCAGCTTGTCAAGAATCTCAACCATCATTCAACAATTCAACTTGATTTTTCATTGATTTCTGTGAGGAAATGAATTTGATATCTCAGAAAATAATTTTAAATGAAATTGAGAAAACCAGTGTTTTGAACATGGAAAAATACATGTAGTAGAAACCCCAATAAGATTTACTAGAAAGAGGAATCAGTGAATAATGAAAAAATGAACATTGATAAACTCTGTTCTAGATGATAAAGAGAACTGACCCTGGGTGGTGCACACATAACACAGCACACAGATGATGCGCCATAGAGTCGTACACCTGGGACCTGTGTAATTTTTACTAATCAATGTCACCCCAATAAATTTAACAATTTATAAATAAATAAAATCTGAATTTTCTTTATTTATAAATTCCAATAAAAATATGAATTTCCTTCTCACAACCAAACAATACAAATATTATAATACCTGATAAAAGTACCCATGCACAAATTTCATCTAGAAGTGAGTTGGTTGTATTTCAAAGACAAAGAAGTCACTTTATTGGTTTCTAATATGCAAGATATGGTTATACTTATCTCATGTAAAAACTTTTAATGCATACCTCAAATTTTTACTTGATGTAGTGGCTTCATTTTCTGTCATTTTCAATAATGACATTGAATGAGCCATTCAGAGTCTGCTCCTTAGACAGAGCTCAGGCACGCACGACTGGGGAGTGCCCGTAAAAGCAGAAGGGAGTGTGCTGTAGCAGTGAAGTACCACCATTCCTTTCCGCCTCACGTACTCCTATTTCAGATTGCTATTTACTGTTGACAATGTAGAAACGTATTTTGTTTAGCAGTATCTTTTAAATTCTTACTGAGGATAATAGTAAACAGTCATTTTACTTTGGACTTTATCAAAAATTTTCATGGAGTCAGGAAACAAATGACATCTTTCAAGTTCAAATAAAATAGATTAAATGCAACCTTTGGGGAAGGAAGCTACAAATGAATTTTCAAAGCCCAATTCACGTTGAAAGATGGGCAGCTTGCATTTGAGTCCATTCATGAACAGTTATTAATGACTGCACATTTTCTTTCAGCAACTCTACAAGTCTGTTTACCTGTATCCACTGAAGCAAATGTTCCAAACAAAATATTTATCGGTAAAGAAAGGGATTCTTTCCCCTGGCTGTATACTCAGCTGTGTATGCATTTGCCTCTACACGGAGAGCACTGAACATCCAACAGCCATCCTTAACACTGAATGGAACAGCACTGCACAAACCAGGACAACACTGAAATTCATCCCCTAATGTTCCGTGCCTACGGAAATGTGCGCAGAGAATTTTGTGTCTGTGCTCTTGCTTATGTCAAATAGCATCAGCCATAGAATGGCTTTCGTTTCTTGAGATTCGTCTGATAAACCGATAAAGATGGAGTCAGTGAATTATTCTTACACGTTCACAGGATTTGGGGGCTGATCCCTGTTTATGTGGCTCTTGGTGAGGCCGTGTTATGGCGTCTTTTCCAAATGGTCAGTTCTAGTTCCATTAGATGGCCATTGTACTTATTGAGGTGCCTGAAAGTGGTGAAGGGGGACGCAGCATTACGAGCTGTCTCCATTGGCAAGACGTCACTGGAGAAGGACACCTGATCTCAGCCCTATGAGGAGAGGAAAACCCATGTGCTCGAAGGAGTTTCACAAATGACCAGTCTTCCAAGGGAACATCCCCAAAGTCCTGAGGAGCGGGTTTATCTCTTTAAAAGCTCTAAGGGTGACATGCCAGAGCTTTAATGAAAAAGGTTAAACCGTTTTTTAAAAAATAACTCGAGAGCCAAATACCCCAGTTTTCCCAGTAGGGCTCAAGTTCAAACCTGTTTTCTTTGGTCAATTATTAATAGCACCCCCTTTTACTTCCAAAAGTGTCCCCAGCTTAGCAGTCCTATTTAATAAATATGTTCAACTTTTGTTAATTGATGAAAAGTTTATTTTTCCACATTTTAATGTGCTACTTGAGAAATTAGCAAAACAATTCTCTAACAATTCTAAAAAGTAAACTAATTAGCATGAATACAAAAGTTCCTGTGTGAAACACTGATTGATTGTTATTGATCATTCCTAAATAGTCCTATTACAGACTTTAAAACCAGCAAGAACATAGCTGAATAGCTTATACCTGTAATTTCAGCTCCTCATCTATAAAATGGTAATAGCCATAGTTTTGTAAAGGTAAAATGAAGTAGTTTATATAGAGGTCTTTGGGCACATTATGCTACCTAAGATTTAGATATAATTATTACAAATGAATTGCTAAATTTGGTGAAAACTGTAAATTAACTGTTAAGTGAATTGGCTTCAGGAAAAACAATCTTCTGACAAATTTATTTTCTAAGATGTGACCTAGAGTATATGCAACGAGACACTAGGGACTCTCAGACAGAACCCTGATAGACTTGAGGAGAAGATAAATGTAGGGTGCAGCACATGTGAACGTGTGCAGTGGAAGTAACCTCATCTGTTCGTGTTCACCACCGAGACTCCTGAGATCTAGGCAAATTTGAGGTTCTCTGCTGTTCTTTCCTCTGGGAAGGCAAAAAGTTAGATTACCAAAATTCACAGAATATTGTTCCATGTTCAAATGGGTATTTGATCACCTCCATGCCAGAGAATATCTCTATTTTTCCTTCTAGAAATAAGCCTCCCAGAAATTTGCTCATGGACTTTAACTCGGAAAAATGTGAGTGGAACCAAAAAAATCCAAGAATACTCTGCTGGAGGGTAAACCCCTGGTAGCACAGGCTCCCCCCGCTGGGTGAGTGTTCTAGAACCATCTGCGTCTGTGCACCAGCGGGTGGTGGTGAGAGGCTGCATGAGGCATCAGTGAATGGTTTTGGAGACTGTCACCGTGTGTGCCCATGTCATGGTGGGTGAGTGACACGGACAACGCGCAGCATGACAACGCACCTGCCCACACCGCGCTGAGTGTCCAGGATGCTTTGATCAAAAATCCCATGCCCCCCATGCCCCACCCTCCCTATTCACCTGATCTTGCCCTGAGCAACGTGTTTTAGTTTGTTCCCCAGGGTGAAAAAACTTCTCAAGGCGAAATGTTTTGCTGACGTGAAAGAGGTGAAAACAACAAGAAAAGAAACGGCAGAAGCACTAAAAGGCATCAAAGTCGATGAGTCCAAAAGCTGATTTGAGCCGTGGAAACAGCATCTCAATAGGTGTCTTGCATCAAAGGAAGAGTCCTTTGAAGGTGACTGAACTTTACAGATGTAAGAATAACTACACAGTGTTTTTTATAAACACATTTTGGGGTTTTTTTGGGCCCCTCCCAGGTAGAGTCAAAGTTTGCTTCTATGTCGTGGGAGACCTCTCCTTTCTCCGTCAAGCACAACAATCAGTATGCTAGGAAGGGAGCAATTCGGGGCCATCAGGAAACACCACGACTATTAGGAATTGCAGTGCAAGTCCAGCTCCGTGAGGGAGATGCATCACAGACCCCGGAGAGCATGTGCCAGGATATATTAGAATAAATAGCAAGTGATTTTCATTAGGCCGTATGTACCGAAATAAAGTCTGTTTGCTAAATCATGTTGCCACTGTATCTCCAATCTGTCTTTTCTGGCCATCCTACAGCTCCAGCTGATACGTCATTTGGGTCCTCCTCAACATTTCAGATACTTTATCACTCTCTAAGGTCTTTTTTTCCCTGTCTTTCTTCCTTCCTTCCTTCTCTCTGTAACAATCAAAGATGACTCTATACAGTCAGCAATATTCAGAGACCAAAAAAGAAAAGAAATCCAAACCAAAACAAAACAAAATAAAAAAAAAACAAAACACAAAGTCCATAAAATTGGGTTTCTTCCCGAAAGAATATTTCAAAATCTACTGGAGAAAAGCAGGAATGTCAAGAAGTAAACAATTTCGCAGCTAGGTGAGCAGCTCTGGTTCCCCTCTTCCGAGCACCATCCCAGCCCCCAAAGGTAGCTGTTTAGAACACACGTCTGTGCCCCAAAGTTAGAAATTCCCAGTGACGCCCCCAGGGCTTCCGAGTAGAATCCAAAGTCATCGGAGCTTAAGGAGAATTCACAATCTGCTTCCATTTCTCTTTCTAGCCTCAACTTTGGCCTCATCAAACTATGTACCAAATACTCTTCATTCTTCTACGACTTGTACATACCCTCTCCTTCTTCTGCCGACCAGGCCCCCTTTATTTGGAAAATTACTACTCGTTCTTCAGACATGATTTTGGGATTTTCTCCCTTGAAGATTTCTCTGATTCTCTCAGTCACAATTATAACCATTTCTTCCTTCCAGATTCCACTGACAGTGCTCATTTTCACAGTGACATTTAAAATAACATATTATGATTTCTGGGTAAGGGAATCTTCCCTGATAGACAGGGCTTTGAAACACTAAGAATCATGATTTGCTATGGGGAAATTTGTTGAATTTCCTCATTTCTGTTCCAATATTGGCATATAGTAAATGATCAACAAATACCAGGGGTGCCAAAAAATGTACACACATTATAAGAGATGTTATCTATGTATTACTTTTTGAACTTGAATTGAATTATGGTAACAATGTGTAGTATGACATTTGCTCAAAAAATAGCATTAATGAAATGAATGCTAGCATCACCATGTGACAGGCAGGACAGACTAAGAAAATGGAGGATGCACTTTTGTCATTTGAGGAGCGCCAGACCATGTTGAAGTGGTGTTTGAAATTTGAGAATGTTGTTTGAGTTTCCCCCACGTTCTCCTGACTTCACACCCCTTGACTTCTACCTCTGGGGGACCTTAAAGGACATGGCGTATGTAGAAAACTGGCTACAGTGGCAGAACTTCAGGAAGAAATTGAAATGGCACATGCAGTGACACAAGTGAACACTTTGGTCATCGTTGCTCAAGCAGTAGTTCGCCGTCATCAGAAGTGTCTGGACACTGATGGTGACCACTCTGAGCACCTCCTGTCATTGCAGAAGTCAAAACACAAGTTGTTTTCATCTTTTGTTATCAGTATATATTGAGTCTTAAAATTTTAATACAGTTTTTCCCTTTCTTACAATGTGTATAAATCTTTTGGCACCCTCTGTATTTGTCAAATGAACTAATGAATCATACTCAAACTTGGAGCATCAGCCACACGTTACATTTTCCATGAAGTCTTTACCTAAACCTTGATACAGAAAACCCTGAACTCATAAGACGTATCGCTCATTCTTCTCTCCTAACTGTTGTTCACTAAGTATTAGAATTGTATGAATACCAGGAAGTGGTGTCCTGTTCAAGGCCCTCTGACTAGTCAATAGTAAACTGAGACTAGATTACAGAGCTCCTCTGTCTATACTCCTGACCTTACAAGCCACATAGGGGTAGGACTCAGAGTAATAAAGTCACCATTCTGTCCATTAGGTTAATTTCTCCAACCTGATTATTCAATTCTGGGCAACAGACAACAGTTACATGAACTAACATTTAATTTTTTTATCATTCGAGTTACCACTGGGAAGGACTTGAAAAGAAAAATTTTCAATTGGCCCAGAATTGAGGATTTGAAATAGAAAAGCAGGGTAAGTTCACAATGATACACTCGTCATGATCTTCAGGGAAAAGAGGATAAAAGGCTTTCAGGAATTCTTAGAATTTTGCAACAACCGTGAAAAGGAGTTCTTGGGCATCTAATACCCTGTCCCTGGCATTCATGATTAAAGAGAGTTTCCGATACACTGGACACTGGGCCCAAAACATATAATAATGGGACACCTGTAATTAATTGGGCGGGTGTTGATTTCTGCCTACTTGCCCAGATCATTTCTTTTCAGGATCTTCTATTTCTTATTTTCCTGCATTATTAAACTTCCCATTTTTCATGCCCAGGAAATTCCTATCAAATTGTTTTCATCAGGGCTACCTTAAGTTTCATTCAAATAGCAAAAGCAATCTACTAAGGATATTCAGATGACTTTATTAAATCAATGTGGCAATATTTCAATACACAGTTTGATTTCTTTGCCTGTGATCACTTTTATTTTTACTGATGACAAACTTTAGTGCTCTTCAATATTTGTTTTATACACCCAGGCTGCAGAAATAAGTCAGATACCTAATATAAATCTCTCAAGACTATAATAATGCAAGTGTTTTTGAAATACATATGTGCTCAACAGAAAAAAATAGCACATCCAGAATGTCTAAACATAAATACGAACCCTGAGAATACACAAAACATCTAAGTTCTTTACACTCTTTCGTTGTTTTGTGGCTTACTCTTATGATAGTCATAAAAATATGGTAATATTAAACCCCAACTGCCATAGATTTGGCGGTTGGTTTTCTTTTAATAAACTATAACTATTAGAGCAATGAGTTATCACAGAAGAGGAGAGAGTATTCCCACATTGATCTCAGAATCAATTTCTAGGGAATTTTTATTACTATATCCTAGAATTTGGCCCCATTTGAAAATAATCAGAAAACCTCTGGTATTGTAGTAAGAATCCATTTATAGAGCCCAATCTGTTTACTAAGAACTAAAAACATTTCTGGCTAATGGACAAACTAATACACAGCTCTGTGACAGGGAATGCTATAACTTTAGTAGAGCAAGGTCAAGACCGCTTGGCCAGACAGAACAGGTCACAGAATCACTAGCAAAGTCAGCATTTAATAAGAGTGATTAGAAAATGTCTAAGTCCAAAAAAAAAAAAAAAAAAAAAAAAAAAAAAAAAAAAAAAAAAAAAAAAAAAAAAAAAAAA
>PVJL010006034.1:0-20598 GCA_004026885.1 Lyroderma lyra | reverse complement strand
GATTTTTTACAAGTAAATAATGAATTGTGTAGAAGCGTACTTTACTATAGAGCTACCATTCCACCTTCCATTCACATTTTAGAGGCGGTGTGAAAGAATTGTAGGTTTGGGGGATGAACTTCCAGGCAAAGGTTGGCCATAAAACCAGTTAACCGTTTTTCCAATAATTACTGGCCTCTCGGGGAACATAATTAAAATATATAAATTTCTATCCTGGTTTTCAGTGAAAACTGAGCTCTATGGAACTGACAGGACTAAATAAAAAGATACACCAACAACAGCAAGAGGAGGCCTCAATTTTATGATTCAGTAATGTTTTAAAGTAACCAAATAAACAAGGCTTGGGAAGGTAGTTTGCAATCAGATCCAATACTACAACATTAACGTAAGGAAGAGAGCTAGGTCTGTGTTCAGAAAATTTAATATATGTATTTCACAGTTTTTAAATTAATAAACAGAAGTCTTTCTTAATTTCCAAAATATGAAATGTATTGATCTTGGGGAACACTCATTCTGGCTCAGTAATACATGGCCCTTACCATGCTATTAGGGAAAATAAAAGGCATATATATATATAGAATGAATAAAACTGATTAGGCAGATTTATTTTAGTGTCCGTTTCCAGCCGTTGCCACATGTTTTTTCATTTTTTATTCTCAGCTCATTAGAGTCTAATAAATGGTAGTGATCAATAAATATTGGTTGAATGAATGAAAAAAATGTAAGCACACCGATGAAAAGAAATTGGCCAAATAAAGATAAATAACAGTAATTTAGAGTAGCAGGTCCAAAATCAGTAGTTTTCAATATTTCCATTTTGATGCTTTTATCTTTTTTGTCCCCTCTGTTCATGTCCCTTATATTTTCTACATAAGGTCAATTTAGTGCTATGTGCTGGTCTCAAGACGACCCAGACCTGAACCCAGGTTTCCTTGTTTCAATAACTTTATGCACAGAACCAAACAGATAAAACACAATGGACACAGAAATCTATAGTGCACCATCTGTTTGTACATTAAAAATCCTGGCATTTTACTATTCTCTGAGACTATGAATCTGTGGGATGTGCAAGAGTCAAAAAATTAATATCCAATTCTGACATTATTTCACTTAAAAAATTTAACATAGAGCCAAGACATGCTCAGAGAATGAAATGACTCAAACATTAGACATATCTGTTCCAAGTGTATATATGCCCATCATAAATAAATCATTTTATAATAATCCACATAATAGAATACCTTTATTTAGCCTCAAAAACAAAAAGCCTAAAAGTTACACAAGCTTCTTTTCCGCAGCTGCAAAAGACATCTTTGCCTTTGAACTAACAGAAAATTCTTTTTAGCTCTGGAATTCCTTCATTCATTTTATCAATTCATCCATTCAGCCATTCATTCAGTCTTTTATTTATTTGTCAGATATCTGGGTAGAGCCATATGTACCGTGATAGAAATGAGTCTCTTGAACATGAAACAGACAGGAAGACTACTCTCAGGAAGCTTACAGACTTAGTAGTGGTGGAGGGGACTCAGACAAATGTCTACAATGCAGTGTTCACAAATATATGGGTATATGGTGTCGAGAGTTTAACTAAACTACTCCATGGGACAGCTGCATTAGCATCCTTTTGTTTGACTAACAAGCCTGCAGGGACCTTAAACTGCCACCAGCCACTCATGCAAGCACACGCTTGGAGTCACAGACAAAAGACTTCCCCAGTAGTCCTTGTGATCAACAGTCTCCCATGTCTCCCAGTACCTATATGCCTTATACGCCCCTTAGATAAGACACCCCCACAAAACTAACAAAAATCCTGATGTTTTGGTTTGCACTGACTACTTCTGCCTTAGCCTGGAAACCCCAGAACAGTCCAGCCACCGACTCTAATAATGGCACTTGCCTCAGGTCCTTTCTCTCTCTCTGCCTGTACCCCGTCTTCACCTCCCCTGGTGACCCCTCAAGGTTTTCTCTGTATTGCCTCCAGGACCTATGCACTGTGCGTCATAAGCATCTCTGTTTCAATTGCTCTCGTGATCTGTTGTTGAACTGGCTCACCATTTAGCACCTTGTGACCTACTTAAAAAAAGTTAATTTAGTAAAGTCATAACAAAAGCTTATAAACTCGGCAATGGGAAGATGGGGTTCAGGGGCACCTAAGGTATGCAAAAGAATAGGGTAGCCCTACAGAAAATCTGTCTTCTTAACGTGAATCTGAAAAAATGAGAAAATAATTGTCGTAAGAAAATTGGAGAGAGCAAAACATATATCTAGAAAAATTATAGGTTGATATTTTTGGAAAGCTACAACTAATGACATGGTGTTGAAATACAAACAGTATGTTGAGCATAGAGTCTGGACAGGTAGACAGAGAACAACACAGCCCTGGAGGCCACGGGAGACCTCAAAAATGAGTAACAGGTGTCTTTGTTGAAAAATCAGCCTAGAAACAGTGCGGAAATATGACAGGGCGTTATAGAAGGCAAGTGAACTGAGTCTTCCTACTTTCTGGGAGGTCATTTCATTTCATTCATTCAGGATGAACAGCTTGGTGTATTTGTGTGTGATGTTACCTTTCAGTGACGCCCTAAACATGGTTCATCAGTGCTTAAAGGAATCTAATCTGACACACACAATTCAGAGGACTCTTCGCACGTATTTCACATACCATCTGATCTATGGCAGACGTTGAACCGACAAGCAGAAAGGGTTTGGATATTACCATGGAGGAATGAGAATGTAGTATTCCAGATACTCGGTTGGCTAGCAAGATTCCACAGGCTCTATGCTCCTCAGGGAATACTGTGTGAGAAACTGACAGCTCCGGGAGCCGGCACCTTCGGAGCAGTGTCCTAAGCCTAGAATTCTGTTGGGATTTGCTTTCCCCCACTTAAGGAAGAATTCTGTCTCTGGATCCAACTAGAACTAAAGCCGTATATCACTGTATTGATTCAAGGGGTGGTTCTCATTATAGTGACTAAGGAGAAAGAACAGGAGCCTGCTGAGTTTTCAGGAATATATATATAATTTGGTTCTTGTTTACTAACACATCTCCGTGTGTACAGCATAGTTTTATCTGGTACCTGCTTTCATTGTAACAGACCAGAGAGAGTTTGTAGAGGTGAGACCAAGAGCCACGTCTTACCCTCTAGTCAGCAGAAGCTACCAGGATTTGCCAAGAAGCCTGATAATTCCTGAAATAACAAAAATTTCAACCAGTTTGCAACAGAGGCTATTCTAGAAGGCCAGATCCAAGTCCTTTATGGTTCAGCAAAGATAAGGACAGTGGATCTGTAGAAGAATGAATGATTTGGAAAGAGAGATATTCAGCAGAATCAACAGACTCGATGACAGACTAAACATGGGGGATAACAGCAAGGTTTTCAGATGAGACAGAAAGGTGTGTCAATTAGTCATCAATGCAGGTGAGCGATGAAGTAGTCAGTAAGCAATAGGCTAAATAGTCATGGGGCTGAAAAGCATTGGATGACATAGATAGAAACAGACAAAGGGATTTTGCATGAGGCTAAAAGTGCAATGTGCTGCAACTCGAAATAGAAGGCAAGGCAAATGCCACCTCTGTCCTGGGGTTGGACAGGAATGAGAACTCCTCTACACAAGGGCCTTTCAGAAGAAGCTCTGTCTTCACCAAAGAGCCAAGGTTCGAACAAAGTGAAGGAATGATCTCGTCACCCATGTTTGTGGATTTGTTTCCCCAAAGATGGTGTTATGCATATTTTCTCCCCCACATCTCCTTGCATAGAAAAGGAACTCAATAAATATTTAAAAATAATAGTTATTTCTTCTTAACATTCAAATGACATTAAATCAGTCTATTGAAATTTATCTTAATAGAATATTTTATTTCAAAAATTGTTATATATAAACATACATTTTTGTAATATATACCTAAGAAAATGAATTCTGATAATGAAGACATTGTTTTTTGCATTCAAATAGCAAAACTTTTTAATGCAAAAAACAATACATTGACACACACATATTTATACACTTTTACCTTATGACTAATAATATTCCAGTTTTAGTGTAAATAATCATAAGTGATGCAATTTTTAAATTTTATTTATTTTTCAGCTCTACTGAGATATATAATTGATGTAATGGACTTTTCTAATAAAATACATCCATCATTTTTTTTTATATTCCAGTCATAAGGAATGAATAAAAATAACATAAATAGGTAAAACATTTCATTTAATTTTAAAAAGTATTCTGTCCAATGTTTATGGCAGTATTATTTATAACATACAAAAGATACAAGAAATCCAAATGTCTGTTAACTAATGAGTGGATAATTTAAATGTGGTACATTTACACTACGGAATACTACTCAGTAATGAAAAGCAATGAAATAGCGATACATACTACAATATGGAAAAACCTAAAAAAATATTGTGCTAAGTGAAAGAAGCCATTCACAGAAGACCACATATTTTATTATTCCGTTTTTACGAATGTCCAGATAGCAAATCTGTAAAGCCGGAAAGTAGATTAGTGTTTGCCGGGGTCAGACACGAATCGGGGAGTACAGCAAAAGGGAATGGGTCGTGGATGCTAATGGGTATCAGGCTTCTTTTGGGGGTGATGTGAAATTAGTTTATGATGACGATTGTACAATTCTGTATGTGACTAAAAACCATTGAATTGCATACTTTAAATGGGTGTATTTTATGGTATGCAAACTATTTCTCAATAAAACTATTTAAAAAATAAAAAGCTTTCGGTCCAAGGTCTCCCTCCAGGATAAGCTGTTGGTCAACCCTACGGAAAGGTCTCCAGCAGTATTCCCTCCAGGCCCACTCCCTCTGTTTTCTTACTTTAAGTTGGCTTGCACTTGTCGTGTCTTCAACTTATATGCGATGTTTCTAGAAGCACTGTGGGTAACATAGAGCTCTACTCCATTCCAAGTCACAGAAGTCTTAAGTTTTAACTTTTCAAATGACTGAATAGCTTCATGGCTGACAGCAGAATGATTTCCTACCCTTTCCCTAGGTAATGAATATAAAACACATTCTGGAACACAACTGCACATGTCTTATAAAATGAACTTCCAAAGTCAATTGTTATACACTGGGTATTCCAAATCCTCTCCCCAAAGATCAAAGTCTGATTTTCCTGGATTGTTAGCATTTTAAAATCAAAACCGCCTGATTCTAGCATCCAGCCCTATGGTCCTGACAATAAAAAGAATAAACATGGTAGAAACAGCTGCATGTTTTCAGGAATGATAAACTTCAGCTGGAATTTTTTAAACTGAAGTTTTGCATTTGAAGTTTCTACCATCAGCTAACATTAGACCGTCGCAGATGATCCTAAAATGGGGCTTTGAAAAGCAAGATGAAAAGCAGCACAACAGAACAAGGTTGGCCAAAAAAAAGAGAGATGAAACAAACAGGTAAATAATGCAGAAAGCAATCAGAGTCAGAGAACGATGGTATCAAGAACGTAATAAATTGAAACCCATTTCTGGGGAGAAATGCATCATAATGACAGTTCCTTTAAGCAGAAAGACTTAAAGCATTATATTATGAAGGTAATAAAATTTAAGAGTTAAAAGACTCATCAGAAACACACTACTTTATAATTAATGAGAAACCATAGATGAAAGCAAATTGAAATGAGTTTATTTCTCTTATCACAGAAGCCCAAGTGATGTATAAAACATGAATACTTCAAAAGTGAAGAAAAATCTGACACGCAGAAGTTGCGAAACTTTATAAACCATTGTTATTTTAACTTTTCTGATGACATAATAGAGATCTGTGATTCGGGATATCAAGAGAGTTGAGAATCTAGGTTATTTTCTGAAAGGTGATAACTTGGACTAAATGGTAGTTGCGTGCTCTCCTGCTTCATTGTACAATAAGGAAGCACCTTGACTCACACTGAAGGACTCTAACCATTTTATGACTTATGTGAGAGTATAGAAAAGCCTGGGGTTTGTTTATATATATATAATATTATACATATATATATATATATATATATATATATATATATATATATATATATTTAAAAATACTTTTGATACACAGCTTGGAATATTTTTGTGACATAGTGGACAAAAAGAAATTAACAACCAAATATCCTGTAATCAGAATTTCATCATGTACTAAGAAAATCCAGTTGCTAACCAAGTGCCCTCGGGGAAGTGAATTAAAAATTCCAATACATTCAACACCACCCTCCAGCGGCAGATTTTGCAAACGGGCTACATGTCACTAGTCTCCTAAATCGGGATTTTAATTAGAAAGCTAAATTATTCTAAACATATCCTTTCACCTAAGTGACTGGTTTTGATTCTAAAAATGGATTTTAATTTTGTTACTTATGTCTATAGCCTCTTCTAAAAAAAAAAAATTTAAAAATGAAGACAGTGCTTTGGTTTCATCCTGCCTATGACAAATGAGTGAAGTATGTAAGACCTGTATCATGTAAGATTTCTTCTTTTCACCGCTATTTATTTTTTATCCTTTTCCTAGGCAGTGGTAGAAGGCTTTCAGACCTTTTTTGCATGAGTAAACCAAGAATGGCAAGCATCATTTCTCTCTACTAACCTACCAAACGAAGTTGTGTGTGGCCTGCCATAACTGTTGGTTAAAGAGGCAATTGAAGTTGATTACATTAACAGATTTTTTTTTTTCCTCTAGTAGAACTTCCACGTTTACTGGGAGATTCTTACAAAAAAAAAAATTTTAATGATAAAATTTAGCACGAGTTCATTAAATGCATTTTAAGTGAATTTTTTACCTTAAAATATATGGATATTAGTCTACATAAAATAAAAATTAATTTTCAGAAGGTAAGAATGAAAATTACCATCAAGTCAGTTAAAATTTGAATAAATAAATTAGTCAAAATTAAAATAGACATAATAAAATATTCTAGTATTTTAAAATTCTCATCTGAGGCCATAGAAATATCATTATGATGTGCAGGAAGTTGAAAAATATAGCTGTGTCTCTATGTTCAAATAAATTATTTTTTCTATGTCAGTTGTCTGTTAGCAATGAATTAGAATTATCCATTAGGTTTCAAGTACACGGTTTTCATTGTAAATGCACTTAATATAGGCTAAGCAAAACCATAGTACCTATATAAAAATAAAGCTACTTTAATTTTATTTCTCTAACAAAGTTTGATCACACTAAAATTTCCTGTGTTGCAAGTAGAGAATGTATAGTGATTTAAAAAAATGTTAAAGGAACGATGGCTAACATAATGAAGCAGAAAGACTTAAAGCCTGGAAAATCTGTTCATGCTTTGTCGAATGTGTCTGTATTGGGTATTGTATTTTGTGTCATTTGAAAAGACACTTATGTCCATGGAAACAGTCAATAAAATGTTTATTAATAAAAGTGACTCAAATGTTCCAGGCAATGGTTTTGAGTTGTCAGGTGAACAAGGTCCTTAGTATGTGACCTTGGTACTGCGAGCATGGTCACTTAGTCTACATTTCTATAACAGTAAATGTAAAGGCTCAATACCTCTACCCATGAAATAGCATTGCTCACAAATCAAAGCCTCAAAGGGAATATTCTTCTCATGCTTCCTGAAATAATGAGAGCTCTTCAGACCTACATCTCTAATGCCCTGTGACTATTTATAATTATAGACAGCCTTTCTTAATTTAATGACATTTAGGCTTAAATTGCTATGATTTTTACGCCCATGGTAGATTTTCCCTCAGTAAATTGTTCCAAGATGAACATTCAGAAAAACACTGTCTACCTTTCAACTAATGAAGGGTGATGACAATTATTTTGGGAGTGTATTAAAATGACATCAGCAAAAGGACAGAATTTGATGAAGTTATGGTTATCCTGACCACCAAGATTTAAGTTTAAGCTAATGTAAGCATAACATTCATCAGGTAGGATGGTAGTAATCCTGGACTATTAGTCGTACTAGCATTATATAACTTGTTTTATAATTTCTAATGTTAAACTAGATGGTAGGACTAGCTCTTCTTATACAACTTGTTTACGTTTCTATCTGCTCTTTTGTGACAATGAGATGCATGTCATAAAAAATCCTTTAGCAGAGATCTGTTGTCAATTAGTGCTTTCATATAAAATTGTTATAGAGATAATCCTCTGTCACAGTTACAAATATCATTCATTCATTTGCTTCCTAATGGGATGATGAACTTCCATTCAGTTTAGACAGATTATATAATGTTAGTAAAGCAAATAGACAAAGATTACAACCATCTACCTGATGGGTTTTATTCTTACATCAGTAGAAATGTAAATCTTGGTGGTCAGAAATAAATATGTATAAAAGCTACCAAATATTTTTATTAACATTTATTTTCTAAGACGTTTCCATTTTAAAATCATTTGAGGGATTGGAAATATTTTTGTAATTCTGTGTTACCTCCAAAGACTGTGGTCAACTGTGGCCAAATAAAATTTAAACAGCCAGTAAAGCTCTTTATGTCAGGATTCCTCCAATAAAATATCACAGTTTCTACCTTGTAATCACATTATTTTAATTATTTTAATAAAGTTGATGTATTAATATCTAGTTTAATGTACCAAATTCAGCAAAAGCCTCATGATACACATACATAATAGTCAAGTTTATTCTATCCACAACTCTTAGGTTCATAACGAGGATTTTAGTCAAGCCACTGTCTATGAGGAAATTGTGGACAGGACTTTTAGAGTTAGGTATGAAAATGAAATATATAGCACTATCATGTTCACCAGTCTGCTCTGTGGCTAAAAACCTTATTTCAGACATTACCTTCACAGCCACAAAGTTTAGACCCACCACCTTGTAGGTGAAAATGCATATAGAAAATGGGCGAAGAAGACTCAATGTGGCAGTGATTTTAATGTATAACATCCTTGAAATAAACTACAATGTGATGGTACATTTCATGAGAGTAGACATTATAACTGGAGGATGTTAGTTACTCAAAAGGATTGGCTGTCACTTCATGGGACGCAGAGACTGCCATTGGCCATCCATTAAGCAAGTCAAAGATTCCCTGTAGGCACGTTTGAGCGTACACATCATCTGAACTAAGTCACGGAAGGCAGAAATGAAAACGGATTCTACATGATGGCTCAACTGTTTCCTCTTTAACAGTCTTTAGTGGCCTGTAGACCAGGCTCAACTAGGAGGTAAACAACTGATTTGTCTTTTGTTTGAAGTGTAAACAAGGCACAATTTTTTCATCTGTTAATTTCTTTCTTGCTTTAGCATGTCATGCTGTATTTGTTCTCTGACAGACGTGTAAGTAACCTTAATCTAAACTCATCTAAACTGCAAATTTCTTCAGAATCTGCAGCATTTTCTTTTATTCTTTTGAATAAACTCAATATGAAATACATCCGATTTCTAAGGGCAGGGCATATTTCCTTTTCATTTTTTTTAATACGCCAAATCATGTTTAGAACCATATCTGTTATCTGTAAAAAAGATTTAAAAATAAATAAAATTAGTAAATAAATGACTAAATAAAATGATGGACAAGTAACCTGAGATATGTATACATTTTTTCATCTTTTTTGGGGTAAAGCTCCAGTATTCACTAAAGCAATAATGCCAGTTTTCCTATAGTTAATAAACTTGCTTTAATAACAATTTCAAAGAAAGAGATATTAAAATAGTATCTAAACCAGAACTGCCTGAATGAATATAGCAATACATCTACTTTCACAATATATAGATGCCAATAAAATAAATCAACTGCAGTTCTTTATGGTCATATTCATACATAAAACTGTGATAAAACCAGAATGCAATTCCAAAAAAACTACATAATTTGAGTATGGCAAATTCTGTCATTAGTAGTATTATTTACAAACTGTAAGAACATAATTCTAATAAAATCTCTTAAAACAAATTTTCTAACCAAAAGTCAACGTACAATTGTTTTGCAGTGAGAGCCAATCTTGAACCTCTTTTAAAGAGAGAACTTGACAAAAATTCATTGTGAGCATCTGTGTCTCCTTTGCTGTGTGTTGAATAAGATTTATATGTAAGGGAAGCCAAAGATCTGGTTTATATTCTCCAATAAAAGACGACAAAAAGAAGCTCTGCATTGAAGCACTCCGGCGGTATTCCCTTTTTCGTTAAGGACCATAAAGAAAGAAAATTGGATTAAAACGGCTGAATGTTCTTAGAACAATTCCCACAAATGCCAATAATTGTGGATGTGGGTTCCATTGGTTCTCCTGGCTCTAATTTTTAGTAGCTTATTACAAGGCACAACACAACATTAGATACTTTCCACATGACACACATATACATCCTCACATTCCAGACCATGAACCAAGATTCTGGTTCAAATTCAATTAGCTTCAGCAATGCAACAGGAGCCACAGGAAATGTGAGAGCTGTCAAATCCTGCACTGTCCATACTACTGAGAGGGACAGAACCAGAGAGGGCGGCCTTTACAGCTTCCATTTGCATACCTACAGTTCTGAAGTAGACCACTGAGTACGTCTCCATTGGATGAGCATTTAACGATTGGCTTACCTGGGAATTTTTGTTGTTGTTTCTGGTGGTGGTGCTGTTCTTAACAAAAGTGTAGCACGAGCAGCCTGGCTTAGAATTCTAGCAAAGTTGTTCAGAGTTTCAAGTGAGATCCTGTGAGCAGACATGAATCTGGGCCTGAATCTCTAATCATTTATTCACCAGATGGAGGAAGAAAAGGACCCTTTCTCTTTCTGTGGGTTTAATGATACATTGGAGAATCGATTTTATCCCTAATCCTTCTGCAAATACACAGTGACATTGCATTCTAGCATTTAAAATAAACAGACCAAAAGCTTCAAAAGGAAAGAATAGTGTTTACGAGCTTGGGATCACCTATTGCAAATCAAGGCCTACAAGATGAGGAGTTTCTCTCATTTTTTGCTTCACACACATGTCGTGGGCACTACAAAACACAGGGAAAAGTCTCGAATAAACAGCTAATAGATTCATTGGCATAACCATAAATGTCTATATTTCAAATCAGGTGCTTTTTTCCCCAGAAAATATATTTATTAAAAAGTTCCCCCACTTGGTGCCATTGTCAATAGAGCTGAATATTGTTTTAATGTATATTTATATCCTACTTTGTTCTAGGGCTAATTTTGGAAAAGGGCATTGTGTTGCTATAACAGACACTACTCTGTGAGCTCTGAGTTATGGAGTTTTCAGCAACTGTCTGCGATAATTTGCTCAATTTCTGCCTTGTGAAAGGAGACCATCAGCGGGATACATGACGTTCCACAAACACATGTCCTTATTGGCTTCCTCGGTCATGTGTTCTCAGAAGTTCCTCTCTCAAAATGGAATTTAACTTCCCTCTTCTGTTCTAGCTAATAGCAAAAGTTTGCTTGTTTGTCAACAGGTTCAAACCAATTTTTCATAATGCTACTTTTAGACACAGAAGCCATCATGCCATGGCTTAACTGCAATTAAGTCTACTTTTCCATACATAGCCTTTGAAAAATTACCTCCTAAAGCAAAGACCTCGGATCATTCCCACCCAAGGAAGACCCCCAGCAGCACTACTTTGATTCAAGACTTCACCTAGTTGCTAAAACAGAAAAGACATAAATAGCTCATGGGCAAATTTTCCTTTCTAATTTGGGGGAGAATTGTGAATTTCTACCCAAAGATTATTGTTCTTTCATGTTACGAAACAGAAACAAACACAAACCTTTCATATCAAAATTCTTCACTCCTAGAAGAAGATACTATTTTTTAACATAACTGACTATACAGTTTTCTATAGATTTTTCTAAAATACAGTTTTCTACATGTTTTGGGTCTTAAATTTTTTTTTTTACTTTAAACATTCACAGTTCAAAACATAACACTTAAAAACTATCCAGATTAACGTCATCAAGTGGAATCTTAGCCTAACATAATCTTAGTTTATGTTACCTCCTAGTCATAACGTCTTACAACAATTCTGTTAATTGGAATTTCTCCATATGGAATAGGTGTTGCTAAGAGCTTAATCAACGTACCTTGTCTTTGGAAAGCCATTTTAAACCATGCACCTAATTTTGAACAAAGATGACTAACTAAATCCTACAGATTGATTGGAAGTCAAAAGAAAAGAGAAAAATATGTCATTTTTGGTTCACATAGGCTAACACAATAAAAAATTGTCAGCTTCTTAAGACATACGATATTTACTAGTCATTGCACCCATCTCTAGAGAGATTGAATTGGTCAAAAGCAAATTTATTTTTAAATGAATTATTCATTTCTGACCAAACCACATTTGGCACTCATATCCAAAACAGTCCATTGGAAATATTTTATTAATATAAACAGAAGGTTCATTAGTGGTGGGAGACATAACTAAATAACTAATACAAAAATCTTAGAACAAAAATAAAAACCTTTTAAAACTGCATAGAGGGGTTATTGTATAGGAGTCACTGATTAACATTAGGACAAAATTATTTTATTTAATTTAAAGCAGCATAATTAGGTCACTGATTTGATTATTAAAAGCAATGTTAAAATAAACCAATTTAAAACGGCATGAAGATCTTGAGGTTCTACGTTTATAAGGTCAAATTGCCTGAATGTTTTTCTCCATGCATTATAATTAAAACTTTTCCAAAACTTGTTAGATGGAACACTTACTCCATGAGATATCTACAGATCTGATGCTAATGCTAGCTCCAAATCAAGTAATTTGGGAAAGTATCAGTTTTTAAGACAATTGATTTATCAAGTTTCTCTAACAAATGGTTTATTAGGTTTCATTATGTTAGGGTGATCAGAACTTTTAATATACTTATATTCCTTGTAAATCTGAGAAAAAGTAGCAGTTTTAGGAGCAACCCATAGATGGGGTACCAAAGATCACGTAAAACAAAATTACCTGGACAGGTGTTAATATGAAAGAGTTACTTTAAAAACTGGAAAGCGTAACTAAAATAACTTCATTCAGATATAAGAAAGGAAAGGGAGTTAGGAAAAGACAAAAAGGGAGGAAACAAAGAGTTATTTAGTGACAATGACTGTGCAGCTGTTTACAGAAATCTATACTCTCCTTTAAAAATAGGCTTAATACAGTGTTTTACATACCAGATCAGGTTGTGCACAGCGTTACAGAAGATAAAGAACCATTGAGAGGGACCCTGGGAAGAGGAGCACCCACAAGTCCCAGGGACCTACTCATTCTAGCTCAAGTAAGGTTTCTGTCTGTTGATTTGCTTTTTGTAAGGATGCAGGAGGGTCTTACGTTGTGTGCGACATCGAGTTGTGTGTGATCAGGTGTCTCTAGTTCCTCTTTCATTCTAAATTCTCCCTAGAAGAATATATATCCAATTTTTAATGACTCTTTTAGGCCCATTTTTTTCAAGGTGCTACTAGACATTTCTATCAAAAATCTTGAATTTAGGATGTAAAAACAGATTCATTATCTTCACCCCTCAAAACCAAAATACCCACCTAAAAGTCTATATTTTCCTTTTGAGTTAATGACACCATCATTTGCCCAACTGTTCAATTGAGAAACTCAGGGGTCATCATGACTGTCACTGTCCCTGTAATTAGTACACCCGATCTCTCACTAAGGCCTCTGCTTTGGTCTAGCTGATATCTCGCAGGTGTTGGTCCTTCTACAACTTCTGCTGTCACCCACTGATCATCGAAACTCCAAATTTGCCCTCGTTTCCAATCCTCTCATTTTCATCCATTCATACCTGTTGAGTCAGAGTAATTTTTCTAGAACTTGGTTATAATACCATTACTACTCTTCTGGAAAACTTTCAAATCTCTGTATATATGAAATGCAAATTGCTAGGTATGGCATACAGATTCCCGGCATCCGTGATTGGCTTTCTGTCCTGTTACCTCTTTAGTTAACACCTAATCAAATGACATTCCTGGGTGACATTGTGTTGCCCTTTTTGACTTGACATTTACTATGCAAATGATATGTAAATGTAGTCAAGTAACTATTAGAATTAGGAAGCTATTCCCAAACTCTCCGTTCCTCTTAATATTCCGTGATAGCCATCAAACACTGAAAGTGAATTCCACCATGTTGTCCGTCTTAGCTCCCTGATGACTGTGCTGGTCCCCCCTCACGGGAATGGCTTTCCTCTTTCGAGTAGTGAATTCATACAAATCCCATGATCTAAAGGCTCTAATGTCACCTCTTTTTGAGAATATTTTTTTTTATTCTGTGAAACTGTGGAGAAAACATTTTCATATTTCTCAAAGTTTAGGGTACTCCAGGCAAAGAAAACTGGAGCCTGAGTTCAAGAATATGCCTCAAATTCATCCTTTAGGATGATTAAATAGGTAGCAATTTTCAGGGAAGTATAGTTTTCTTCTCAGAGCTGTGTCTGTTTCATGCAGAAATGAAAGCCGGGAGCCCTCCACTTACATTCCAAATTCAAATTCACGTCACATTTCCAAATGGTAAAAAATTTGCCAGATAAAGTTTCTCACCCTCTCATGAGAAAAGAGGGTGGCGTGGTATGGCAGGTCCCACACAAATGTCAAGACTCCCGATTTTGGAATTCTTCTATGGGATAAATCCCTTTGAACATACACAGGCGTAACCACTGGCTCTCATGTCTTTGCCTCAGATGGACGATTGGGGTTTTGAGAAATAATCTGTTTTGGATCCAGAACCTCATGTTTGCCTTGAGGATAATAGAAGTAACTACAGATGTTAGAAAGTTATCAAGTTGTCTGAGCAAATTAAAGCTTTCTATTTTGTTCTCCCATAGGTGCTTGCTCATACTGCTAACAAAGATATCTTTATTTAAAAAAATATATTTGTTGCTCTTTAAGTGTCAGTTATAAGATAATAGAAGCTGTCATCTATTTATCTTTGAACCGCAAGTTAACTTGCATGTTTCTTACTACATTGGAAATGATAAATAATTGAACAATAAAATGGTGCAAATTACAGATACTGAAGTATAATTACTTTCTTGGAAATATTCTACAATACTTGTAAATAAGAGCAAAATTGGCCTCATATATCTTTATAGTCCACCATTCATCCACCCCCAACAGAAAATCAAAGTTTATATTCACTTGATTTTTAACTGAAGCTTGTATTGAATTTATATTAAATTTCTTTAGAAAACTCAGAAAAAAAGGAGTCTATCAATCATGTAACATTCTATAATATTGAGCTAAAATGAAGTATTAGGGAGCTGGGTCAGAATAAGTAGAAAGAGGCAGAGAAATAATAATTCCCACTAGACCCTGAAAGTTAAAACAGGATGATATGTTCACTTTTGAATTTGGGGTACCAGAAACAGAAAGACTGTCTCTTCTGGACGAAGTAAACAATCGACTGCAATAACACCTAATATTCAAATTATCACCAGAACAAAAGAATAATGGACAATAAAAAAGCATGACAAATATTAATGTCTTTCTTTTTGTTTGAATTCCCATATTCAGGTTAAACATTCCATTTTATTTTTGGGTAAAGTAGACATAAAGTAGAGATCGGAGTAGAATCATTTTTTCCTTCTATCTTGAGGTGGTTTTTATGATACTTCAAACACTGTCATGACAAAATAAATATAAATATTATTATTAATTTCTTTTATGGATTATTACAAAAATTTACTGTATATATAAATCTGTGATTAGCAAAGGAAGTGGATTAAGAAAGTATATTAATGAAAGCCCCCTTTATTTTAATAATGACTCTCTCTTGGGGAGAAAGTCATTCACTTCACTGCAGAAAGATTATCAGTAAATTTGTGCTGTTCACCCACCATTCTAATCATTATTGTCAGGAAGTCAATTTGAGATCACAGGTCACAGCTTTAAATTCAACTGTGGCATAGGGAATTTAATCAATAAATATATGCACACAGAAAAAAAATTTGCTGCAAGCAAAGCTACTTTAGTAACTCATTTATTTAAACTGGCTTACAATTATTCTGGAAATGTGCATAAGTAAAGATAATATTTGGGTTGAGTGCATTTGAAATTAACCTATGTTTATTATAAGAAAAATTTCTATAGGTCATTATGATCGGGCCTAAATATTTTGCATTTTAGTTTCCGTTTCAATGATTCTATTGAAATCATTCTCGTGAAGGTCACCAAAAATGCCCTAATTGCCAAATCTAATGGGTTTTCTTTTTCTTATTTCTCATATTTCTTGACATTGCTGCATTATTTGGTACTACTCACATCCCTTTCTTTCTTGAATTTATACTCTCCATCACAGAATAAAGTGAATTTAAGACATGAGAATCTCTCTAGATAATCCTCAATGTGTGTACGATTTTTGTCCTTTTAGAATATTTTTAGCAATAAATGTAAGTGTAGTAAAGTTTATGAAACATGTACTACTAGCTATTGTATTGCTCAGGCATTTGGAATATTTCCTTTCCAAATATGGGCAAGTAAAGATTTATCACAGAACTAAAAGGAGAACATACGCAGAGGTAATGGGTTAGATCAGGGGTTGGTATTCTACATCTACAGCCCAAATACAGTCCACTGCCTTTTCTTGGTAACCAAAGTTTTATTTCAATACAGACACATGCATTCATTTGCACAATGTCAATGGCTGCTTTTTCTTCTATAAGGACGAAGTAGAGCAATGGCCATAAAAACTGCATGTCATGCAATGCCTAAAGTATTTACTATAATATCTGTTTTTATAAAGGAAAAATTGACAGGTCCCTAGGTTAGAGGATTAATTAAATGACCTGAGATGGAAACCATCCCTCTTTTTTTAAATAAAGAAAAGGAATCCCTACTATAAAACTAGATGCTAGGGTGAGAGGATGGTATGGAACTAACTGTAGTCATAAGATTTTTCTAGACATGTCTGTTTAGATCTAACTTTCATTTTTGGCAACTTCCCTCAAGACTAACTGTGGGGGCTTAGCATAGCTGGCTACCTACAAAGATTCTAGAAGACCTCATTCTACGCTTCTGGCTTCAAGAGCACACACAAATTCACAGGGCTCCATCTGGGGTAGGAGCCTTATTCCTAGGACCCAAGCGTGGGAAGGATGGAAAGGAAGGGACAGTATTTTATGGGGCCTTCTCTGACAACTGGTTCATCCCAGTAAATGCATCTCTGTTTGAGATTCTGTATGAGTAAAATTGACCTACTTTATTCCAAGAAAGAAGGAAGTTAGGAACCTTGTCAAAGTAAAATTTCTATAAGCCTTGTAGCTCTTAAGCTCTTCCTGGATTCCATCAGACCTCTGTGATCCTCAGAATAACCAATTCTCTCACCCAATCGTTATTTGGGCTAGTCTAAGTGGGCTTGTCTCTCTTATAATCAAAAGATAGTTGACTTAAATGGAATTCCATGGACACCAAGGAAATGGAAGAATCATAGCTGACTCTTGTATGGTCCACTATACAGAAAGACTATCAGAAAAGAAATTAAATAACACAAATAAAATTTTAGCATATCCACATTTGTCTTAGTCAGCTCAGGCAACAAACAACAGACATTTACTTCTGACAGTTCTAGAGGTCAGCGTGTATAAGATCAAGATGCCAACAGATTAGGTTCCTGGTGAGGGCCCACCTCCTGGCTTGTAGTCAGGGGCCTTTTTGCTGTGTTCTCACAGATCTTTCCTTGTTAAGTGTGTGGGAGAAATAATGTTTTTAGGTAAAATTTCTATGGCCCCTAAGTAAAACCCTGTTAAGAGATTTTTTGAGGGCTTGATTTCATACTTTTTAAGTCCATGTATTTTTAAAAATTGAAGTGTATTAATTATTTGAAAAATTTCAAGAGAATGTTATAAAACAAAACTTTTCATTTCTATAGAAGACTGACAGAAACAGCACTTTTAAATAATCCAATTTAATTAATAATTCACTTCATCGTACAGGACTACATTCTCTTTACTCCTGTGTATATATTTGAAGAATTTCCTTCAATAACTGGCATTCAAACTTGTAAAAAGAATGGGTCGGAGAGGTCAAACAATGTGTTCCAGTTGCAGATCTAACTAGCTTATGACCATGGGCGATACTCAGAACACAAAAGAAGAAGGCATATACAGCTGTTAAATTAAATGAGGTTATTTCAGAGGTCTTTTCAAGTTATAACATTTCATGATTGATAGAAGAATTTCCTTAATGACCTGACCTGCAGATTTATTTTTTTCTGAAGTTTGTTATACAATTTCTTAATTGACACTGTCGACAAAAGAGAAATAATTTACCATACTTTAGTCAATCTCACAGAAGCTCAAATCATTGTCATCTAAAAATTCTATATTTTGAGCCTCTAATTGAATGAAAAGATAGAGTTTTGCTAGGATTCTGTATCTGACATTTCAATCAGTATTTCATATACAGGCAGTCCTCATTGTGCATTGTTTCAAAATACACAAATTTGAGTCATCATGGGTTAGTTAAATAATTTTAGTCACCAACAATGTTTTAAGTTTCAGTTACCATGGTATATTAACTATGGGTAAATTTATAAACTATAGACTTTGTTGCTAGCTCTTTAGCCCACAAATCATTACTTAGACAAATGATGTGCATCATCATCAATGACTATTTATGTCACTTCCTCAAAGTCCACCTAATTGTGCACTGTGCACCTGTTACTGAGTTCATACATAGACAGCAAGCTTGTAGATGTGTTGGCTCATCTCCCAGTGATAAATTCACATGCCATTAACAAAAATAAATAATTAATAGAGGAATTTGGTCAACAAAAATCACCTCCTACCTGTCAGGATTGCTGTTATCAAGAAAAGAAAAGACAACTAATGTTGACAAGGATTTGGAGAGATTGAAACCCCTGCAAACTATTGGTAAGAATACAAAATTGTCCAACCACTATGGAAAACAGTATGGAGATTCCACAAAACGTTAAAAATAAAACTTCCATATGATACAGCAATCCCACCTCTTGGTATTTATCCAAAATAATTGAAATCAGGATCTCAAACAGATATTAACACTACCATGTTCATTGGAACCTAATTCACAATAGCTGAAAGGTGGAAACAACCTAAACATTATTTGACAGATGGATAAAGAAAAGATGGTATACATACAACATGGAATACTACTCAACCTTAAAATAATGAAGGACATTCTGCAATGTGTGACATGTATGAATCTTGGGGACATAATGCTAAGTGTAACATGCCAATCACAGAAAGACAAATACTACCTGATGCTATACGAGATATCTAGAACAGTCAAAATCACAGAAGTAGAGAATACAATGGTAGTTGCCAGGGTCTGGGGAGAGGGAAAAATGAGAAATTGTTGTGCAATGAGTGTAAAGTTTCAGTGATGCAAGATAAATAAGTTCCAAAGATCTGCTGTGCAGTAGTTTATAATAATGCACGGTACACGAAAAACGTGTTAAATGAATAGATCTCACGTTAAGTGTTTTTACCACCATAAAACAAAATGTAACAGTCAAAGTGCAGTAACGAATTAGAAAGTGATGAGGCTAGAAGTGAAATTAAAGTTGAACGTAAATGGAGTATTAGAAGCAATAGTGTGAACATCAACACGGCCTCGCTCCAAGAGACTCTGTATGTGCAGCCAAAGGTACTTAGTGAAGGCAAATGTGTTGACATGATTGAGGAAAGAGGTTGTGAAGCCAGTGATGAAGATGTCCCAGAGGAAGTGAAGCTAGCAAAGGACTCCACATTAAAGAAACTCTCACTGATATTCATTATATTGAAAGCACAACGATAAATTCTTGGAAGCTAACCCACACTTAGAAGCATGCGCATTTCCGAAGGCATAGAAAGGCACCTGTCACCTAGCAGGACTTACATAACAAGAAAAAGGCAAGGACTGTTTAACTACTTTTGATCAGTTCTATGTCATAAAGAAAACAACTAGTTCAATTCTCCAAGTGTCTGATGTTTTAAATTATAGTGTACTAAAGGAATATTAGTTTTACTGTTTTTTGAAAATTTCCCTATTCATTTATGGCAGACAGTGAAAAAGAATTTTTAATGTTTTTGACTAAAACTTTTAAGGGTCACAAAACCATCATAGTTTTTCCCATTGATTATTAAGATCTCTACACAATTTCAGCCGGCATGGTCATTTTTATGGTCCTGCACCATCTTACAAAGTGAGGACATCCTATGTCAGTTTTGGTAAATTTCACTGAATATACGCTGTAAGAATTTCAACACAAATACAAATAGCATTCCTTTATCTATTATTTGGGAGGTAGAAAGGGTTTAGGAGAACCGCTGACCAGCGTTGATCCCTTGACTGATTTTCCTATGACCTTAAACATCTCTGTGCTCTGTTAACTGCATAAGAGATCATCCCTTTAGAGGCATAGTGAGATTTAAATGTAAACCAGCAGGTGAAGACCTCTAAAGGGTTGGTTAAGCTAATTATCATTTCAGTAGCAGTAACACTGTAAAGCACAGGGTTCAAATGACTAGAATCTTGGTATCTGAACCTTCATCTCACCTTGTTCTAGCATTTCTCAGCCTCTGCCTTTTCTCAACCCCTTCCTCAGATGTCTTATTTTTAATTCTTTCTCCCCTCATTCCTTCCCTCGACTCTTTTCTACCTGACTGGTCTTTTTTTTTTTTTTTTTTTTTTTTTTTTTTTTTTTTTTTTTTTTTTTTTTTTTTTTTTTT
>PVJL010006033.1:0-98257 GCA_004026885.1 Lyroderma lyra | reverse complement strand
GAAAAAAAAAAAAAGTGGCATTTTGCTGCATCTTCCCAGTGGTGTTTGTTTTTATTTTCATGGTTACATAAGCCAGTACATGTGCAATAAATGTTAGTTTCGGAAATTACTCAGCTGAGGGCATTGACCATTTAAGGTAAGATCAGGCCCAGGTGACAGGCCTGGCTTTAACCCTTTAGGGATTGACTGTCCACCCCTACAGGGCTGCCACACAGGATTTCACCCATAATGCATTTCCTTGAGCATAGAGCCCACAGCAACAATACAGGGTATAGCAAAAGACTACCAGACTGCTAGCAATAATTGCTAGGGCTATTAGTATCCACTGCCAGGTAGATCCTAAGGAGTCCCACCAAGAGGTTAATAGGCCTTTCATTGAGGAGGCAATGGCTTATAACTCTGGTCCATCTCAACCAGGGCTGTCTGAATGTGCTCAGCATAATCTGGGATATGTACACAACAGTCAACATGTACTATAGCACATATGCCACCTTGGGAGGCTGTCAATAAATCTAAGGTCATATGATTTTGCATCAACAACTTGGTGCATTTGTGCTGTTTCATCCAATAACAGGCTTAAGGCCTGTTTACTAGCATTAAGGGCTTGAGCTGTATGCATTGCTAAAGCTTCTGCTTATAATTCTACATCTAGACAGTAGCCCCTGCCAGTGCAAAAGGGTAGAACCACCAAGTGGCTCTATGTTGGTGATGCCAGTGGTGATACACAGCATTCCAACTAGTAGGCATTTGAGAAAGGGTCACCAGTATTCAACCAGCAATGTAAGGGCGACCCCATATGCATTGGCCAGTCCAATTAATAGGTAAATAAGGCCATTTGTGGTGTCCATAAACCCAGAGATATTCAGCTGGAAGGATATCTTTGGGGTGAATACGAGTATATTAGGCTCCATTCCTCCAAGTGTGAGCTGTCAGCACATGAATAATGTTTTCACACAAGTGTAGGGGTACTGAACCAGCAGTACAGTTAGCAGCTGAGTGATGTTGTTCTGTACATAACCAAACTTGTTCTCGTAGTTCCACATGTCCCCCAACCACCCAACCCCACCCATTAGTCATGCCATAACCAAACAGAGGGGGTTGGTTATTGTGGTCCTTGCAAATTTGAAATGGGACAGTACCATTTCAAGCAAACTGTCCACTGCCCTGTGACATTGGTCACATTCAGAGGTGTTGTTCCATGTATGTAACCACATCCAGTGGTTTAGGAAAGCTGGGTGGATCTGCCACAGAAGTCCTTCAGCTGCCTCCATTGGTATTTCCATGCAGATCCACAATGGAAAACATTATGTACCTGAGCAAAAGTATATTCCCATGGCAGGATACTATTGCCTGCCATTAGCCTGGGTCTTAGGACAAAGCAGACAGTGACACCATTACATATTTTTGGCACCATTACATATTTTGGGTCAGCAGGGTTGGGACATATTTTTAAAAGTGGGGTGAGCCTTGAATAATTATGACTAGCGAGAACACACCAGTATGTCTGGGTTTTTCATTCAATAGCCTGACTCCAGTGGGCAGATTATTTCTCCATTTATGTAAACCAGGGCCCAAGACTTTTAATTTTTCCTTTAATACACCATTATATCATCTATCATGTCTGTGGCTTGGGGTCGGCAAAGTACATACAGCTGCCAATTGACATCATTCTGGCATGCCCAAGCCTGTACTTTGTATCCAGTAAAATGAGTGTCCCCATCACTGCTAATTATCATAGGAATCTCATACACACCACTCAGCTGATCAAGTGCAGCAAGGGTATGTACTTGGGTGGCCGCAGCTGTAGGCCAGGCAAATCCTAACCAAATTTCTGTATCCATGTTGTGAAGGCACACTGACAACCATGGTCTGTCTTCAAGGGCCCAATATAGTCCATTTTTCATTTCTGAAAGGGCTGCGCAAGCCTTGGAATGCCACGTGGTTCTCGCAGAGGGCGGCGCCAGTGGGAGTACTCTTCTGCACAAGCCTGGCAATCTTGCACAGTTTGTTGACATTATGCCTGGGTCAGGAATATGCCCCATTTATGAGTTACCTATTTCTCTATAAGGGAATAGTGGGCTTCTGCCCCTTTTCATAATTGAGACCAAACACCAATGGGCACTTTACAAGTCCCATGTTTCTGCCATAAGCCCCATTCAAACTCATTGTCATCCACTGAAACCGTTAAAAGGAAGGATAGAGTGGTGTCAACCACCCATAGGGTTTGGGCTTGAGCCACCACTTGCTTAGTGGCTCTAAATGAATTTTCTTTATCTGGAGTACAATCCCAAGTGGTCTCTCACCATATCAGGAGATGTAAGGGACCATCAAAAGAGGCTAAATGAGGAAAAAAACCTCTCTAATAGCCTAACAAAGCCAGGCAAGTACAGATGACCCCAGTACCTTGGACCTTGTCTTCATTGGCGACTCACCCAACAGGTCTCGAGGGCTCCTTGCAGACTGGTGGCAGCAGTCTCAAGCCTTGTAGAGGATCAGAAGTTAGCATTATATCATCAGTATAATGGAACAGATGCACCATTTCTGGCTTCTGCCAGGTGGCCAAGTCCTGAACCACCAGTCCATGACACAGGTGGGACAGTGCAGATATCCCTGGGGAAGCACCATGAAAGTCCATTATCATCCTTCCCACGTGAAGGCGAACAATTCTTGACTCTCTAATGCTATATCTATGGAGAAGAAAGCATTTGTCAAATCCACAACATAGTGATAATGTCGCAGTTCATGTGTAAGTTTGTCCATAAAATTCATAATAATGGGCACTGTTGCATGTAATGGGAACATCACTTTGTTTAGCTCCCAATAATCCACAGTCATTCACCAGGAGCTATCAGGCTTTTTTACTGACCATATGGGAGAATTATAAGGGCTATGTGTTGAGCTCATTACCTGGGCTTGTTCAAACTTGAGAATGGAATGGCCAACCTCTTCCTGCCCTCATGGTAGCCGATATTGTTTTGTATGTAAAACATGGGTAGCCTGGGGCAATACCAAGGGGGCAAGATGGGGATGCCCCTGAACAACAATCTTTACCACTCATATACACAAGTGAAATTCTCTAATTGTCATCGAGATTGCCAATCCTTGTAGCACATCTACCCCTAGAATATATTTTGCAATAGGGGAGACATAAACCTTATATTTTTGTGGTAGCAATCAATTGTACTATGCTCAGGGTCACAACCACTTGTTTGACCTGTATCATCTGACCTCCGAATCCCTCCATGGTGACTGTAGGAACACTAAAGTGATCATGATTTTTATATAGCAAGGTGCTATTGGCTCCAGTCCACAAGGGCTAATACTCGTTGCACATTATGAGAGGACCAGTAAATAGTAAGTTCAAAATGTGTCCTCTGGTTCCCTAGATCCCCCACTAGCTGGGTACCTCAGCCAGACCCCTAGTCTGGGTAAAAATCAGTTTCAATTCTCAAATCAGGAGTTTGGCAATTGACAGGGGAGTAAACTGTTGCTCAGGTTTCAGCTGCTTCCAAAGAGCCAGCAGTACTTCCATAGGCTGCTGTTCTATTTTCTCTGCAGTTACCCCAACAGCCAAAAGATCAAACCACATCTGCTTTCCGTTTCCTTTTACCACTGACTGAATGCCACCCATTAGAGCCCCTCTCTTTTTGGGACATCCTTTGGGTCAGGACCCTTGGGTCCCTGTAGGGGCCTCACCTGGCCACATTTTCTCTTTTGTTTCACTTCCACATCACCAAATTGAGCCAGTACAGCTGTTATTTCATGCACCTGCCTACCTGCATAGGGAGCCAAAGAGCTACCATAGTCTCAAAAGTTCCCAGGGGTCCTGAGGCTAAGATGAGGTCCTTCATCCTAGTGGTGAAAACCTCCTCATGAGGGCTATTGTAGTGCATCCAAAACATCATCTGTTTCATGCCCATCTCCCATATTTCAGCATGCAAGTATGCAGTCATTGCCGTATGCTGCTTGCCTTCCTCAATCCTGTTGGTTTAGGCCACCTTGGAGGACCATATGGACTCCTCCAAGTCCCGCAGCATATGTTCAGCAGTTGCTAGACACTCCTCCAGCATTTCTTCCTGGCACTGCAACTGATGCACCTATTGAGCTTGCTCCTGTACCTTCCAACTGGCATGCTGTAACACTGCTGGAAATATCCAAGCTACGAGGCTGACTGCCTTCTAGTGTGCTGGTAGAATGTTCGGTTCCATTGATTCCAGGGCCTTTCAGACATCCCTGTGAATGGGCTTTATTTCATCTCAGTCCTTTGGAGCCATCCATGTGGCCAGATATGTGGCCACTGGGTACCACAGAGAGGCGAGAGGCCACATCTTTTCCACACAGGGCCCCTCTGACATGCTGGGGGCCATACTCATCTGATCCTGCCCACTACATGAAATGTCAGAGCTGAGCTGCTTCAGCAGGGAAGGTCTTGGCAATGCTATGTCCGATTGAAAGAAAGCACATGGAGATGACATGAGAGGGTCATAAACAAGCAAGCAAGCAAGCAAGCTACTTTATTGCACACCTGGAACTACATATACACGTATTCAAACAAAAGTGGCATTTTGCCGCATCTGCCCAGTGGTGTTTGTTTTTGAATTCATGGTTACATACGCCAGTAAATGCACAGTAAATGTCATTTCTAGGACATTTATGGTAAGTTCAGGCCCGGGTGGCAAGCCTGGCTTTAACCTTTTAGGGACCAATAGTTCTCTTTCATTTCTCACTTATTCACTTGTTCATTGCATAAAACAGAAATGGCTCCTGCCCTTGTGAACTTTCTGATCTAGTGGGAGAGAGATTAATCAAATAATCATTGTGGTAGGCAGAATCCTAAGGTGGTCTCTAATATTCCTACACCCTAGTGTTCATGCATTGTACAATCCTAACCCTCTCCTCTTTCATGTAGGCAGGACCTGTGAACATGATGAGATCTCACTCCCATGATTAGGTTACATTATATGGCAAAGATGAAGGAATTTTCCAGGTGGAATTAAAGTCCCAAATCATTTGGCTTTAAGTTATTCAAAACATTATCCTGGTGAACCTGGCTTAATCAATCACCAAAAGAAATTGTAAGATGATAATTGGAACAAATGCCACAGAAGAAAATACATAGCACTTTGAAGCTCTACAACAAGGATATTTGAAATAAAAATAGCTAAATTCAACATAATATATACTGTTGTCTAGGTGCTATTCTTGATGTCTTATTTAGGCCTCACAACAGCCCTAGGCGCAAATGTATTGTTGTATCCATTTTGCAGGTGATGAGATAAAGGCACAGTAGGTTTATTAACTTGTCCGATATTGTGTCCTTAAAGAATGATGGGGTTTGTCATAGATACAGAGAACAAACTGATGGTGAACAGATGGGAGAGAGGTTGGAGGTGGCTGAAAAAGGTAAAAGGGATTAAGAAGTACAAACTGACAGTTATGAAAATAGTCAGGAGGATATAGAATGCAGGATAGGGAATATAGTCAATAATATTGTAATATCTATGTATCATGTCAGGTGGGACTTGACTTCTTGGGGGGATCACTTTGCATGTTATATAAATGTTTAATCATTATGTTGTATACCTGAAACAAATGTAATATTATATGTCAACTGTAATTGAAAAATAAATAAGAAAGAAAATGGTGAAGTTGGTATCCAAAGCCAGGCAGTGAGGTTCTAGTTCTGAGGGTCAGGCCAAGCTGATTAACTTTCCCTTGGATGGGGAGGTGGGCAGTGCTTGATGGAAAACAAGGTTTAACTTATTACTTCTTGCAACTGTTTCCCATTTTGCTTTCTATGGTTACTGCCTGTCATTGCCAAGGTTTCCAGGCAGGGCATGTTTCAGCGGTGGTACACCCAGTTGAAAAAACACACGTGGAGCCGACATAGGGGGACCATAAACACACCAGTAAGCAAGCTGTTTCTCTATAAGGAAATAGCAGCCTTCCGTCCCTTTCCACAAATGAGACCAGAAACCAATGGGTACTTTTTGAGTTCCATGTTTTTCACACAAGCCACATCCAAACCCATTGTCATCCACTGACACCGTTAAAAGGAATGGTAAGATGGTGTCAACCACCCATAGGGTTTTGGCTTGAGCCACTGCCTGCTTGATGGCTCAAAATGACTGCTCTATCTCTGGGGTCCAATCCCAAGTAGCCCCTCACCATATCAGGTAATATAAGGAGCGAGTTAAAGTAGTTAAATGAGGAATAAACACCTTCCAATGGCCCAACAAATACAAATAGGTCTGCAATTGCTTCACTGTTGTTGGCCAGGGATATGCCTGCATCTTATCTATAACTGCCTCCAGCATAACCTTAGTCTTACCCCACCAGACAACTCCCAAGAATTTAATAGACAACCCAGGCCCTTGGACCTTGTCTTCGTTGACAGCCCACCCCCAGGTTTTGAGGGCTTTTCGTAGACTGGTGGCCGCAGTCTCAAGCTCTGCAAGAGAATCAGAGGTTAGCATAGTCCATCAATATAATGGAACAGATGCACCCCTGCTGGCTTCCACCAGGTGGCCAAGTCCTGAGCCACCAGTCCATGGCACAGAGTGGGACTGTGCAGATGTGGGAAGCACCAGGAAAGTCCATTGTCGTCCTTCCAACTGAAGGCAAACTGCTCTTGACTCTCCGGCGCTATATCTATAGAGAAAAAGGCGTTTGCCAAATCCACAACATAGTGATACTGTCCCAGTTCATGGGTGAGTTTGTCCATAAGATCCATAACATTGGGCACTACTGCATGCAACGGGGGCGTCACTTTGTTCAGCTCCTGATAGTCCACAGTCATTCGCCATGAGCCATCAGGCTTTTTCATTGACCATATGGGAGAATTGTAAGGGCTATGGGTCGGGCGAATTATCTGGGCTTCTTCAAGCTTGAGAATGGTACGACCAATCTCTTCATGCCCTCCTGGTAGCCGATATTGCTTTGTATGCATGACACGGCTAACCTGGGGCAATACCAAGGGGGCATGATGGCGATGCCCCCTAACAATAGTCTTTACCACTCGTATACACAAGTGAAATTCTACCATCATCATTGAGATCACCAATCCTTGCAGCACATCCACCCCTAGAATATATTTGGCAATAGGGGAGACATAGACTTTATAGTCTTGTGGGGGCGATTGCCCTATGCTCAGAGTCACAACTGCTTGTTTGACCCGTATCATCCAGCCTCCATATCCCTCCATGGTGGCTGTGGGACTGCTAAAGTGATCCAGATTTCCATACAGCAAAGTGCAATCAGCTCCAGTCTCCACAAGGGCTAGTACCCGCTACACATTATGGGCGGACCAGTAAATAGCAAGTTCAACATGTAGCTTCCGTTATCCTGGGTCCCCGCAGCCGGGTACCTCAGCCAGACTCCTAGTCTGGGTAAAAATCAATCAGTCTCAACTCCCGAATTGGGAGTGTAACAGCCAGCAGGGGAGTAAACTGCTGCTCATGTTTCAGATGCTTCCACAGAGCCAGCAGCACTCCCATAGGCTGAGCTCTATTTTCTCTGCAGCTACTCCTGCAGCAAATAGATCAAACCACATCTGCTTTCAGCTCACTCTCACTGCAGGCTGAATGCCACCCTTTTGAGACCCATTAGTCCTTGGGCGTCCTTTGGGTAGGAGCCCCTTGAGGACCTGTAGTGGCCTCACCTGGCCGCCTTTTTTCTTTTGCTTCACTTCCATATCCCCCAATCAAGCTAGGGTGGCTGTTATTTCATGCACCCACTGACCTACATAGGGAGCCAGAAGAGCCACCATAGTCCAGAAGGTTTCTGGGGGTCCTGATGCTAGTATGAGGTCCTTCATCTAGTGGTGAAAACTTCCTCATCAGGGCTATTGTAGCGTACCCAAAACATCATCTGTCACATGCCCATCTCCCGTATAAGTTGCACTAGGTCCGAGTACGTGGACCAGTTGCTCACAGTTTCAGGCAATTCACCAGCATGTGCCCAAACCATTCGGGCTGCTGCTATTAACCAATTGATCAGGGAATGATTCCCTCCATCATGGTTAGTATGGGCAATATTTTGTAGCCCTTACCTCAAGTAAGAGAGTATCATAATGAAGGCCAGTTGGGACATTTCATCAGGGCACTATTCTGTTCCTTCCACCCCCTCATCCCATAATCTTAATACCCAGCCTGGTACTGTTTCCCCAGTCCTTTGCTGTACCTGCTTCGTCAATTCCTGTAATGCAGTGGACAAGTACGCAGTCATTGTCGTATGTTGCTTGGCCTGGGGGCCCGTGCAGCTGCCCCCCCCAGCCCCATTTGCTGCTCCAGCTCAACCTTCCATTGCACTAAGGGGCAAGCCTGCAATATAGATATCGGGCTACCTGCCCTGGAGGACTGTACAGACTCTTCCAAGCCCTGCAGCATACATTTAGCAGCTGCCAGGCGCTCTTCCAGCATTTCCTCCAGGCACTGCAACAGGCGTACCTGTTGAGCTTGCTCCGGCATCTCCTGGCTGGTGTGCCGCAACACTACCAGAAACATCCAGGCTACCCGGCTTGCTAAGGTGTCCAGGCAGGGCAGGTTTCGGTGGTGGTACACCCAGTTGAAAAACACATGGAGCCGACAGGGGGACCATAAACACACCAGCAAGCAAGCTACTTTATTGCACACCTGGGACTATATATATATGTATTCAAACAAAAGTGGCATCTTGCCACATCTGCCCAGTAGCAGTTGTTTAGGTTTTCATGGTTACATAAGGCAGTACATGCTCAATAAATGTCAACCCCAGGAATTCCTCAACCCCAGACATGGACTGATTATACCAAGGTTCAGCCTGGACGGTGGGCTTGGCTTTAACCCTCTGGGGACTGACACTGCCCAATCCTGATTCTCTATTCTTTTGATCCCTTTTGCTCTTTTGTTTTTTACATAATTTTTAGATCCTCCAAGGTTTGATAACTTGCTCTCTGCCCTCTCTTTCAAGCTATCTTTCTTTCTGATAGTGCATTCATTCTAATGAATGACTTTTTAGGAACAACATTGTGAATTTTTAACAATGAATCAAAGTTGATTACAGAAAAATATTACATATGTCAATTTGTGTAGAGGTAGTAAAAATATTTGTAACTTGGAATCAAATGACTACTGCACAAGTTTACAATTCTAGCTACCCCACAGAATCACATAGGAAAGCTGCTCAGGTGACTTTACTGTGCAACCAGGGCCAGGATCTGTTGAGTTAATACAACCATGAAGCCTATCAGTATAATCTTCCTATAAGTTAGCATAAAGTGGTGGTCAGGAAGAGTGTCTTTGTTTCCAAGACCATATATGAATAAACACAAGCTGTAATAGCAGTAGAAACATTCACTTTGAAAATGAAAATAACAGGATGATACTACGGTATAACACTTCCTTTAGTGTCCTCCACACAGTGTTAATGAGTGTTACACAGGTGAGAAAATAAGGCATTAAGGGTGTGGGAGGAATTGTATGCTTACATATTGGATGCTTTACATATATGAGGGCTGTCTGGAAAGTATCCCTCCATGTAATATGAAAAATAGAAACATTTATGCTGCATTTTTTTTTCTGGACAGCCCTTATTTATTATTGACTAACACTGGAAAGTATTATTATCCCTATATAATGTATTATGAAACTGAGGCACAAAGAGTATGTGACATACTCAAGGTTGTAGAGATAGTAAGACTTAAATATAAATTCATCTTACAAGTGAAGAATGTCACTATTCTTCCTCTTCTAAAAGCATTATAAGAAATTGATCTTGAATATTTTTGCTTTTTCAACATTTATCACAATAGTTTTTTTCTTTGTTCTGTTACTAAAGTGAATCTGATTTTCTGATATTAAACCATTCTTGTATTACTTGAATGGGTCTCTCTTGGTGAATGTATGAGTATATTAACATACTGCTGGATTTAATTTACTAATATCTTACTTAGCATAGTTTCAATAAATATTTATGTGTGAGACTGACAGGCAGTTTAATTAGTTCTGATTTTTAAATTTTATTTTATTGATAAGGGCACCTAACATGAGATCTGCTTTCTCAACAAATTTTAAAGTGTATAATACATTATTGTGAGTATAAGTACAAAGTTGTACAAAAGGTCTCTAGACTTACTCATCTTAATTAAACTTTATGGCTGTTGATTAATAACTCCCCATTACCTTTCCCCAACCCCAGTAAAATACCATTCCACTCTTTGATTTTATGAATTTTACTATTTTAGATACCTCATATAAGTGGAATCATGCAGTATTTGTCTATCTTTCAGTGACTGACTTATTTCACTTAACATCATTTCCTAAAGTTTCATCTTTATTGTTCCATATTACAGAATTTCCTTCTTTTTAAAGGCTGGATAACATTTCATTGTATGTGTATGCTACATTTTCTTCATGCAATCATCTATCCATAGACATTTAAGTTGTTTCCATGTCTCGGCTATTGCTACAATGTACATATGCATGCTAACATCTCTTTGAGATTGTGATTTCAGTTTTCCTGGATAATACCCAGAAGTGAGATAGCTGGATCACTTAGTAATGCTATGTTTAAATTTTGAGGAACTCTGATCAACATGTGCAAGAGTTCCAATTTCTCTACATCCTCATCAATTTTTGTTGACGATAGAAACCATGATAATTGTGAGCTGATGTCTCACCATTGTTTTAATTTGCATTTTTCTGATGATTAGTAACATTGAACATTTTTAAATATAAGTACCTGCTGGCCATTAATATGTCTTTTTTGGAGAAATATCTATTTAAGTCCTTAACCCATGTTTTATTTTTTCTTTTACTTTTCTTTTCTCTCTTTTTTTTTTTTTTACTATTGAATTGTAGAAGTTTCTTATATATTTTGGAGACTAAGCCCTTGTCAGATATTTGATTTGCAAATATTTTCTCCCATTCAGTAGGTTGCCTTTCACTGTACTGAATGTTTCCTTTGCTATACAGAAGCTTTTTGATTTAATATAGTCCCACTTGTTTATTGTTGTTTTTGTTGACTGTGCTTTCGGTTTCATATCTATGAAATCATTACCAAGGTCAATATCATGAAGCTTTCCCCCTATGAGTTCTTCTAGTTTTATAGTTTCAGGTCTTACGTTTAAGTCTTGAATCCATTTAGAGTTGTTTTTTTTGTATATAGTGTAAGATAAGTGTTTAATTTCATTCTTTTTCATATGAGTATACAGTTTTCCCTAAATCATTTGTTTAGAGACTATCCTTTCCCTATTGTGTATTCTTGTCATTCTTGTCAAAGATAGTTGACAGTATATGCATGGATTTATTTCTAAGTTCTCTACTCAGTTCTAATGGTCTATTTGTCTGTCTTAATGTCAGTACCATACTGTTTTAGTATAGCTTTGTAATATATTATGAAATAAGGAAGTATGAGGCCTCCAGCTTTGTTCTTCTTTCTCAAGATTGTTTTGGATATTCAAAAATATTATATGGAACCAGGTCCTTTCTGGTTCTACATGATATTTAGAAGTTTTTTTTTTTCTATTCCTGTAAATGATTCCATTGGAATCTTACAGGATTGCATTGAATCTGTAGATTGCTTTGGGTAATATGGACATTTTAACATCACTAAGTCTTTTGATCCATGAACACACAATGTCTTTTTATTTGTGTCCTGTTTAATTTTTTTCAGTCAATGTTTTATAGGTTTCAGTAGATAGGTCTTTTACCTCCTTAGTTAAATTTATTCCTAAATTACTTTTTTGGTGCTCTTATAAATGGAATAGTTTTTCTAATTTCCTTTTCATATAGTTTGATTTTAGTGTATAGAAATACAATTTTTTTTGTATGTTGGTTTTATGTCCTGCAACTTTACTGAATTTGTTTATTAATTTTAACAAAAGTTTTTGGTTGGTTCCCTGAGCAGGGATCAAACTAGTTCTAACAAACTTTTAATGGACTCTTTAGGGTTTTCTATGTATAAGAATATATCATTGGCAAACACAGACAATTTTACTTCTTTTCTCATTTGGATGCCTCTTATTTATTTTTCTTGCCTAATTATTCTAGGTAGACTTTCCAGTTCTATGTGGAATAAAAGTGGCAAGAGTGAGCACACTTATCATGTTCCTGATCTTAGAAGAAAAACGTCCACCTTTTTACCATTGAGTATGATGTTAGCTGTGGGCTTGTCATATATGGCTTTATTATGTTGAGGCACTTTCCCTCTATTCCTAGTTTATTAAGAGTTTTTATTATAAAAAGTTAAATTTTGTCAAATGCTTTTTCTGCATCCATTAAGATGATTAGGTGATTTTTATCCTTTATTTTGTTAATGTGATATATCACATTGACTTATATTCATATGTTCAACCATCCTTGCATTCTAGGGATAAATGTCACTTGGTCATGAGGTATGATCATTTTAATGTGCTGTTGGATTTGGTTTTCTAGTATTTTCTTGGAAGTTTTGCAACTATATTCATTAGGGATATTGGCCTGCTGTTTTCTTGTGGTGTCTTTTTCTGGCTTTGGTATCAGACATTATTATGTTACCCTCATAAAATGAGTTTAGAAGTGTTCCTTTCTCTTCAATTTTTTGAAAGAGTTTGAGAATGAACAGTGTTAATCTTTTTTAATTATTTGGTAGAATTTACCAGTGAAGCCATCTGGTTTGGGGATTTTCTTTGTTGGGAAGTTTCTGGTTAGTGATTAAGTCTCATTACTCATACTAGTCTTTTCAAATTTTCTATTTCTTCATGATTCAGTCTTACTAAGTTTTATGTTTCTAGAATTTTTTTTTCATTTCTCCTAGGCTATTCAGTTTGTTAGTGTATAATTTTTCAAAGTAGTCTCTTATGATCTTTGTATTTCTGTAGCATCAATTGCAATGTCCCTTCTTTAATATCTGATTTTATTTATTTGAACCTTCTCTCTTTTTTTCCTTAGTTGAGGGTTCATCAATTTTTCTTATTGGTTTTTAAAAATCAAGTAGTTTTGTTGATGTTTTGCTATTAATTTTTTTATTTTGTCTCTAATATTGGTTATCTCCTTTCTTTTACTAACTTTGGACTTAGTTTGTTCTTTTTCTAACCCTTGAGGTATAAAGTTAGGTGTGTTTTTTTTTTTCATTGTCAGAATTATACTTTCTAGTTTCAGGTGTACAAAACAACATAGTGATTAGACAGTTATATACTTCACAAAGTCTATTACTCCATCTACAACCCCAATAAATCTAGTACTCATCTGACACTGTACATAGTTTTTTACAATATTATTGACTATATTCCCTATGCTGCTAATATTATTATGGCCTTGATTAAAAAATAAAAAGATTATCTTATTTTTTCACTATTATAGAACATTTTTAAAAATATTAAAATTATTTGTTCCTTGAAATTTTGAGAGAAATCATGAAGCTTTCTGGGCCTGATACTATTTAGGAGAGTTAACTAATTAAACCATTAATAGTTTATGCTATAGGGATTTTAACCAGCCAAGAATCTCCTAATTGACAGAAGAATTTTGTTGTACTTTATGAGGGCATTTTTTGTTTTTCCTGTTCACTGACTTACTCATTGGTGATACCCTTTTTACCTCATAAACCTTCTCTCCTTTTCTTCTTATCCAAATTTGTATTAGTTCTAAAATAATATTAATATTTACTGTGAGGACTTTTTCCAGAGCTACAACTAGGTGTATGATGTACCTAGGTGTATTCCCATACAATGGTTACATGATACAGATTATTTATATTTGCAGGCAACTTTTGAATTAAAAGTGTTCTGAACTTCCTGAAATTGATATTAATTTTTCTTCTCTGTTTTTTCTACTTCTTTTTTCCCAGCTATTGAATTAGATATCACATGCTAGAGGAGGTGGCTAAAGAAGAGACAAAGAACTAGGTGAGAGTGGAATACAGTGCAAAAATATTAGAAACCTCTACTGGGAACGAGATTTTCCCTGCCTACCCCATTGCAACCCAAAAGGGCCTATAATTCTTCCAGGCCATGATTTGAGCCTGTAATTTTAGAATGTTCTTAGTGCAACTATTACTTTCCTGAAGAAGTCATGAAACATAGATTTTAGGCTTTCCAGTCTTGCTCAAAGATATTCTTTATTTCAATGAAATACCAGTACAGAAGCTGCTTTGAAAAGTGTCATATGCTGTCCCCAGCCTCGGTTTAGGAATAACTTATACAAAAGCCACAATTGTTCTTCTTTATAAAACCTCTACTGTGGTTTTCACACATCACTGCTACCTTGAGCACAGTCTTTCCTTTGTCTTATTGGAGTAAGAGAAAGTATTAGCACTAAGTCAGCTCTGTTCATATTTCCGGTTTCAGGGGAGCTAACTCTGAAAATGCAGTAATTTTCATTGTTCACCAACTTTGTGAAGGATACACTCAAAACCCACCCCACTGATGGAAAATTCTTATGTGTTACAAGCTGCAAATGAACATTTTGCTCCCAGATAGGAGTGGATTTTGAGGTAGGTCTTTGTTAATAAGTATGAAAATAAAAGAATTGATAATTGACAAAATGCATTAATTCCTAGATTCAGCCACATGAGTGATATCCTGAGTTGGCATTTTGTAGCTAGTGGCAACTAATGCTGTGAACCCTAGATGCTTGGGACAGAAGTATGCAATGTTGGAAAAGAAGATAAACATTCTTGCAACTCCCCTTCTCCCCTGCAGCTGAAAGACTTGGAAGACTTCATTTCCCAGAGTATGTATGGTTCTAGTGGACATACATGCATGATTTCTTGAAATCATTTGGTATTAAAACTGTACCCCCAACCTTGCATAGTAAATTGGCCAGGAATGGTGCTTAATTAATACAGTGGTATAAGCTTTCCTTTTTAAGGCAACTTCCTTACTTTCAATTAATTGGCCCATAATCCTCCTTAAGCTTCCCCTTACTGTCCTGCCATGTGTGGAAAGGGCAAGGAAAGGAGAGAATTGTGAAATCCTACAGGGTACCCAGAGCTTTGATCCTTGACACGAATGCTCAGAGGCCCCTGGCACTCCCTCCTCTTCTCTAACTTCTCAGGTGGCTTCCTGGATTCTTAGCACTGATAATAATCATACCCCGACACTTCCTGGCAGAGCATGGGGCAGCTTTAAAGATTCTTGGGAACTTGCACTTGAATAGCAGAAGTAGAGTGAAAGCCTGTACAAAGTCTACCCTCTGGGAGCCCACCCGCTACAAGACCTAATGGGAAGGTGTCAGCTGAGTGGAGGATGTGAGGTATACTTAAGGAGGGTGTGAGAACTGGGGATTGAGCTAAGATGGCAAGCAAGAGTGGAAATGTCTTCTGCCTGCCACACTCCACTTCCTTATTCTCATTGGTTTCAAAAAGTTGTTTCTTTTAACTTACTTTTAAGTAGTTTCTGCAATTCTCTTGTTCTGTTCCTGAACTGAGATCCTTCTCCATCTACCTTGCTGCCATCTTCCTTCTCTGTCAATATTTCTTAATGCATCCTATATCTTGTCCCATAACCAAATAATTCTGTGGTTTATAAGCCCACCCATTGGCAGAGCCTGTTATCCCTTTGACCCTGGATCTTTTTGCTGAGTGGTACTATTTTTGGACAAGGAGCCATTTCTAGACTTACCTTGAAACATACCACATCGGTGCCTCCTTGGAAGTGATGTGAGAAGCCAGCTCTAGAAATTAGCTAGCTTTTGCATGGGGATGGAGAAGCTGAGGAGCAGGCTGTGGAAGGACAGAGACTGAGAAGAGAGTGAGACCCTTTCAGCTACCCTGCAGAGCACAACAGTTTGGCTCAAACAAAAATGTTCCTAGTAACAGAAAATGCTTCTAAGGAGGAACTTGCTTTTGTCATATTCAGTCAATGAAAACGTGCTGATCACTTACTATATGCCAGGCACCATTATAAGTGCTGGAGATATCAGTGCTAAGAGAACAAGACAGATAAAAAGTACTGTACTTATGAATCTTATAGTCTATGCATAGAAACTGCTACTAAGCCAGGTGTCAGAGAGTGCTAGTCAAAACTACATGAGTTATTAGCTGTAAGACCTTGGACAAATTCCCTAACAATTCTCTGCACCTCAAGTTCCTTATCTATCAGAGGAGTATGAAGTTGAATGGCTCAATGGATATGTAGGTGTGTTATTTGAGAGTATCAAATACAACATAAATATATAGTTTTATTATTGTCTATCCTCATCTCTGCTAGGATTTTTAGGGTGTAGTTCCTAGGTTTGAACTTACAGGAAACAAAGGTACCATGGGACTACTTCACTTGGAAAGATTCTGTGAGTGCATGAGAGCGGTAGTAATTAAAGATAAGTAGATGGATAACTATAAGAAAGGTTTATGTATTACATATATTCATATTTTACACAAGTAATACATATTCATTGTGAAAAATTTAGAAAATACAATCAAGTTAAAGCAAAAGAATAAAAATTTCCCAGAATTTTTTACCCAGAGATGTCTTGTGGTACTTTCCAGACTTATTTATATATGAACATGAAGTGCAGTATAGAAATTAATTAGGGGGGCCACACAGTTCTTATGCTTGAGAGTGTGACTTCTCTTGATGAGCATATTTCTTCTCATGTCACAATTGGAATAGCATTTCAGAAAATGGAGCCATTTCTTTTTTCTATAGAAGTGTATTAGTTTCCTAGGGCTGCCATAACAGTACCACAAAGTGGGTAGCTTACTGCAACATAAATTTATTCTCAGAGTTCTAGAGGCCAGAAGTCTGAGATCAAGGTGTTGGCAGGGTCATGCTCTCTCTGAAGGCTCTGGAAAGAATCCTTCCTTGACTCTTCTTAGCTTTTGATGGTTGCCAGTAGGCCTTGATATTCCTTGGCTTATGAGAGCATCACTGCAGTCTCTGCTTCTGTGTTCACATTGCCCTCTTCTCTTGGTGTGTGTCTGTGTCCAAATTTTTCTGTTCTCATGACACCATTCATTGGATTAGGGCCCATCCTTATTTAGTATGGCCTCATTTTAATTTTACTAATATCTGCAAAAACTGTATTTCCAAAGAAGGTTACATTCACTAGGTCCAAGTGGAAAAGAATTCTGGGAAGACGTGATTCAACCCAGTACAATTGTCAATCACATTGTTCATTTGAACATGCTTCAGATATGGTTGGTTTCCTCATGTCAGGAGAGAGGTATCAAGGTATCAGTTACTCTGTAACAATAAGGGGCACCAAGGCTTCCTGCTCTTCCCAGTCAGAAAACAACTTAATGTCAAAATCCCTTAATGGATTAGATGTTGATTTAGATGTACATGTGCTCTAGTGGGAGCTGTTCTAAGTCTACACTTAGCAAGATGGCACTATTCACTGTGGGTCATTGTGAAGGAGAAAAGTACTCAACTCCACTTATTTGCAGGTGAACATGTGTGCCACAACAGCTCTTGAAGTCTGTGGTAACCATTTCCAACTGTTAACCTGTGGGCAAATATTAACATGGGTACAGAAAATAGAGGGGAACATACTTGTACAGCTAATTTCTAACTACCATTCATAGGCATTTTAAGAACACTCTCAACTTATTTTTACATAAGTAGAACTATGGGAACATTCTACTTTTGCCATGGTACTTGCACTAATAGTATATGACAGGGGGTCCTTCTAAACCAGTTAATAGACTTCTGTACCAAACATACTTATCTATTTATTTATCTATTTATTTATTTATTATTGAATTATAATCAACATACAACATTATATTGATGTACAATGAATTATTTGTTATTAGTATACATTGTGAAATAATCACCAAATAGTCTAGTTAACATCCATCACCATACAGTTACAAAAACATGTTTTTCTTGTGATGAGAACTTTCAAGATCTACTCTCTTAGCATCTTTCAAATGTGCAGTACAGTATTATTAACTATAGTTACCATGCTACATTACATCCCCATGACTTATTTTATAACTGAATGTTTTGTATCAAAATTTATTTAACTAGTAATCCTAATCTTTTAATACAGCACTTTTATTCTATACCCTGTCCCCATGGTCTCTGATATCTTACCATTTAATTGAATTGCTTTGCCTCCTTTTGTATTCCCTCCCCTGGTCTAAACTCTACTAGAGGAAAAAATAGTTTCCTGCCTCTGGTGTTTCCTTAAGACATGGTTGGATGTTCTTTGCTAGGCTGCTGAGTCAGAAGCCTGGACAGGCCAGCATCAGTCCGAATGAACTGGCTCAGGAAGGAAATACTTACAGAGATGAGTGCCCCATGCTGTCAGTGAGTGGGTGCCAGCTAGAAAACCTGAGCCTTGTGACAGACAGACTAGTTCCTGGGAAACAGCACTGGCTGGTACATATACACAATGGAAATCTGGAGAGTTTAGCTAGAGTCTGCTCTGCCACTAACCTGCTGCATGATCTCTGTAAGTCAGTCCTTTTCTCTGAGCTTCAGTTTCTCCATTTGTGAAACCATGGAGCTGGTCCCAGGCAACACTGTGGGAGAACTAGAGGTCTTCCGAGTCATGTCCCCATTAAGAAGACAGTTTCCTGTGAAAATACCTAGGAGATAAGTTAGGAGCAGAAACAATTACTTCAGAAATAGCTACAAGGAGTGGACCGCAGGAAGGATCAGAAATAGACTGCCCAAGCTTGGGTTCAGAACTGAAGAAGGTAGCTTGGAAGATAACCGTTAGAAATTGGAGAGAAACAGAGACAGACAAAGAGAAAGGACAGAACCCTGAACAAGTTAAGCAAAGAAGAAGGATTAGGGCAGGGGTAAATAGGGGGATTCAGGAGAAGTTTGTGTGGAAGGGTTTGGGCATAGGAGCTAAGAGCCAGCCTACCAGAGATAGGGAGCTCTAAGGGATATGGAGAAAGCAGGCTAAAACTGGATCCTTTGTCAGAAGCAATATTTGGCCTTTGCCCTCACGGTAAAGTTGTCTGGAGAGGTCTCTATCTGAGACCACAACAGATAGGAAAAAAGAAAGCAAAAGGAAAACCAGCATCAGTTGAGAATGAAAGCTTCTACCAGGCTCCACCCCCATAGAAAAGCCCTCCTTACTTTATCAGTAGTGGGGGTACCTGGTGTTCCTGCCTCTCCACTCACATAACCTAAAAGGAAGCCTGCCTGTTAAAAGATCCTACCCACTTAAACAGAACCCATAATTAGCCCTCCCATTCTGAAGAGAGATTTGTAGGGTAAAAAGATCAACACAATTGCAGAGGAAACCCATACCTTCTACCCATAAAAGCTAACATTGTTTTTCATTCATAAATATGACCAAACATCTAAGGATCATCAGAGCAAAGAGAGATAATTAAAGAAATAGAGGAAAACTTAAATAAAATATAGTTATACCTTGGTACTGGACTGTTTTGAAACTCCTCGAATTTGGTACTCAATGCATAATGATGCAAAAATTTTGTCCTAGTGTTGGTCATTTCTTTGGTACTTGTTGCATCTCCTTGAACCAATTCATGATGAGTACAAAGATATCACTGTAGACTCTCCATGAACCAGAACTGAAACAACTGACAATTTTTTTTGGTTGCTTGAGAGTGATGGTTGCTTGGAGAGTCTACTTACACTTATCCAGCATCTACCAATCCCCATGGGTGTCTAAGAGTCTATATCCTGATTTGTATCACTAGAGAGCCTAGCCAGTGCTATTCTACCAAGTTAGAATGTTTTACAACTCCACTTTGTATCCCCTTAAAAGAAAATTTAGTTATTTGACAAAGGTTTACTAATTCCTTATAGTATGTCGGAAAGCAAGGATTCTGCGATTCTTTTTCTTTTAATTGTCTCTTTCCCCTAGAATAGGGATGTCTAATTTTTGGCTTCCCTGGGCCACACTGGAAGAATTGTCTTGGGCCATACATAAAATACACTAACACTAATGATAGCTGATGAGCTTTAAAAAACATCACAAAAAATCTCATAATGTTTAAAGAAAATGTAAAAATTTGTGTTGAGCCTCATTTAAAGCCAACCTGGCCCACATGTGGCCCATGGACCATGGGTTGGACAAGCTTTCTCTAGAAGCTAATAGTATGTAAATGTCAAGACAAGTTAATTATGATGCAATAAGGCAAATACTATGATAGATTAAGCACAAAAGAGGATACCTTGTCAGCGGAAAGAGGATGTTTCCCAGAGCGCGTGCCTCTTCAACATTAATGGATAAGACATGAGGGAGCCTGCATGCTCATAGGGAATAACTTGAACAACCACAGCACATTTAGGGGAACAAACCTAGCTTAATATGGTTGATGCTCAGGGCTGAGCATGAGTGAGTTGTTAGAGATGAAGGCAGAAACGTGGGCAGGGGTCAGATAGTGTACTGTGCCAGCAGTGGAGATGCTGTACTCTAGGCAAGGATTTTCCAGACATGGTCAGAGAAAAGAATCCTTGTGAGGCCCTTTGTAGAACAAACAAAATGCTGATGTATTTAACTCTTTAAATGTACTGGAAATAATATTCCTAGCAGAAACTATGACTGTGTTCTAGGTTATCAATATAAAATCACAACCACAGGCATATTCACTCACATCAAAAACAAGCTGGTGAATTATGATCCATTGCATTTTGAGTTTTTCCCTTGATACTTATTTGCTACAGATAGACCAATCACTAGCTAGAAGAAAAGCAGTAGTATAAAAAGGTGGCAGAGAGTTCAGAAAATTTTGTGTAAGAAAAACTGAAAATTGAAATAATTCAATTCATTTACTTAATTCTTTCTGTGTTCAGAAAAAAAGATGGTCAATATTTGACATTGACTGCAGGCACTTTGAAGCATCCTATAGATCTACAAATTTCTTGGTAACTAGGTTTAAAAATCACTTCTAACTGAAGATTTTAAAAGTGGGCCCAACACCATTGCCAAACCACTTTATATTTGGGGAGAAACAGTTATGGGAGGTTTTGATAAAAAGGATGTTTGATACAGAATCAGAAATCAGAAAACAGAGTTAGAGTTTGGAAGCTGGGAAGGTAGCCAATTGTTTCAAGCTAGAGGATCAGGCAAAAGAAGAATTAGAGAAAGAGGATACTTCAAGAATTGAAAACTTTTCCCAAGAATTGAAGCATATCATGACCCTGACATCAAAGGCAAGGGAAATAAAAACAAAAATAAATAAATGGGACTATATCAAAATAAAAAGCTTTCTGCATAGCAAAAGAAACCATAAAAAAAGCAAAGACACAGCCAACTGAAGAGGAGAAAATATTCGTAATTACACATCATATAAGGTTCTAATATCTCAAATATATAAAGAACTAATACAACTTAACAACAACAAAAAAACAAACAACCCAATTAAAAAGTGGGCAGAGCAACTAAATAGACACTTCTCCCACGAAGAAATACAAATGACCAGCAGACATATGAAAAAAATGCTCATCCTCATTAGCTATCAGGGAAATGCAAATCAAAACCACAATGAGATAGCACCTCACACCTGTTAAAATGGCTATTATCAACAAGACAAGGAATAACAAGTGTTGGGGAGGATGTGGAGAAAAAGGAACTCTGGTACACTGCTGGTGGGAGTGCAAGTTGGTACAACCACTGTGGAAGGCAGTGTGGAGGTTTCTCAGAAAATTGGGAATGGAGTTACCACATGACCCAGCAATCCCCCTTCTCGGGATCCACCCAAAAAACTTGAAAATCTTTGTCCACAAAGACTTATGTACCCCAATGTTCATTGTAGTGCTGTTCACAGTGGCCAAAACATGGAAACAACCAAAGTCTCCTGCGACAGACGACTGGATAAAGAAGCTGTGTTACATAAACACAATGGAATACTACTCAGCTATAAGAAAAGATGAAATATTGCCATTTGCAACAAAATGGATGGACCTGGAGATCATCATGCTTAGTGAAATAAGCCAGACAGAAAAAACACAGAACTGCATGACATCACTTATATGCAGAATATAAAAACTGTAAGCAACAAAGAAAAAAGAAATGAACAAACAAACAAATAACCCATGGACACAATCAATACTTTAATGTTATTTGGGGACAAGTGGGGAGGGGAGGGGAGAAGGGGGAAGGGGTGGGAGAGGAGGGAGGGAAAGCTAAATACAAGGTGATGGAAAGAGAAGCCACATTAGGTGGAGAACTTATTATACAACAAGTTGACAATGCACTGTAGAATTGTATGCCTGAAACCTATGTAATCCTTGCTAACAGATGTCACCCCAATAAGTCTAACAATAAAAATGAATTTAAAAAAAAAAGAACTGAAGCATAAGCAGATGATTCTGGAACTAATCCCATTCGTGTTGAACATGTCAGGGCATTCTGTCGATCTGCTTCCCTGGGTGTGGTGCAGATTCTGAGGGGTCAAATCACATTAGATAGTATGGCCAATTATAATATTTAGAATTGACATTCTGCTGGAAGTATGGAGGATGGATGGGATAGGGCAGAAAAAAAGTAAAGATATAAATTAGGAGAGTATAATCCACTAATATAGGAGGGGATGTGGACCTGGAGAAGGATATTGGCAGGGGGATGGAAAGAAGTGATGACTATCAAAAAGCTTTGGTTTGGAAGAAGCCACTGGGATTGGGGAATAATCTGGGCAAGAGAGAGAAAAGAATCATGGATGATTCCTAGGTCTCTGACCTGAAAAATTAGGTAGGTCTAATAGTACCATTCGCTGAGGCAGGGAGACACCTGAGGAAGAACAAGTTTGTGCTCAAAGTGGAGTACGGGAGATGAATTAAGTTTTGAACATGCCAAATATGAAGTGGTTTTAGGATGTTCCAAGTAGAGATATTCAGAAGCATCCATACTTACAAATCTAAAGTTCAGGGCTACAGTTTTAGATTTGGGACTTGTCACAATGAAGGTGATAGTGAAAACTCTGAAAGTGGATAGGACTCACCCAAGGAAAACATGTAGAAGAAGAAGAGAGTAGGAGTGAGGGAAGAGGGGTGTAAGGGAAAAGAAGAGAGAGGGAAGGAGAGGGGAGGACAGGAGAATGAGATTAGAGAATACCAAACTTCTAAGAGATACAATGAAAAAAAAGAAATCCATGCAGAAGTTTTCTGAGAAGCAAGATGGGAGAGTGTTCAGAAGGTTGACAACAGAATAATAAGTCAAAAGACTAATAGAAACATCACTAAAAGTGAACTCTAGGAAAATTCAGCCAAAACTTTTGAACTAGTAATGGTGGGAGCAGTTTCAGTAGAATATTTGTGGGCAGAAGTCAGACTGCAAGGAGCTGAAGATCAGGAAGTGGAGGCAGGGCGACTGGACAACAACTCTTTTGTTGAACAAATCTTGACACTGTCTGCATCTCTGTGGTCCCTTCAGCTGAACTTTGCATGATTCTTGCAGCTCTGTCAGTCTATAATTTTATGAAACTGGCCTTGGAGAAGTCCTTGAGCCCATTTTGGCTCTTGTGATAATTTTCCTTTAGTGGAACAAAGGTTACTTATCTAAGAACCGAAGCCTTTCACTTGTCTGATCAAAGTTTATCATGTGCATTGAAGCCACCTACTTGGCAGATGTAGTGTAAAGCTACACAGATCTGGGCCCAGGACAGGATGCTGGAGCGTGGGAGGGGAAGAGAACAGGTGCTAACTCTAGAGATAGCATGCCTGTCGGAGCATTTTGTTACAGTTCCTATTTGTCTCTCAAAACAATTTTATAGGAATCACCAAAGCAATCTTATCATGGTTTCTAGACCAGGTTGGGGTGTGGGGTAGGGATTTCCACAGCTGGTTTTATTTTTAAGGCAATCTGATAAGACTACAAAAAAGCCATTCAGAAATGCGTAATCTTACACACCTCAATGATTCAATTTGTTATAAAAACTTTTGGTGTTTTTCATGAACGATACACTGTAGAAATGTTCACCTGCAACCTATGTAATTTTTGCTGACCAATGTCATCACAACAAATTCAACAATAAAATAAAAACTTTGGGTGTTTTTTATGTTATTTTTCTTTTGTTTTTATGTATGTAAGGAGTTGATTATTTGGAAAATTCATATCTTAGACTGAATAAATTACAAAATTTCAGGATGAGAGTTGTTTGTATATTGCTTAACATATTTCAGAGATATTTAATGCACAATCTTTTTTTTTATCTTCACAACAACTTACAAGATAGGCAAGGCAGGTGCAACTGCCCCATTTGTATATGAGAAAACTGAACTCTAGAGAGGCAGTGATTTGCCTGAGGTCCATGGCAATTTATTGGTAGAGAAAGGACTAGGATTCAGGTCTCTTAACTGCAGCCTATTTTCCCTACTTTAAACAGTTATATCAACATTAGCAATTATCTGGTGGGTTGGAACAGTGCAGACAGGCAATAGGGGTAAGCCAAGCTACTTCAGCCTCAATCATAGAGTTTTGGCCTGATTTTCATTAAGACTCTATTTCTCTTGGCCTTTTATAAATTTATTTTTCTCAAATTATCTTTCCAAATAAATTTTATTTAACATTTGTCAGTACTCTTTTTTACTTTATGCCATGCAAGCTTGACTTGAAAAGCTGCCGGGATTTTTTGGGGTGTGTTCAAAGATTAAAGAAGTCTTGAGAAGCAATTACCTAGTGACACACCAGTCATAAAATCAATCCAAACTTTTGTTGACATTTGTTTCTTTCCCTATGTACCAGGTTCCCGCTTTACATTAGTAAGAATGAAATTGAAATAAGACTGTTGCTGGTGGATTAATTTATCACTTTCCTTGAAACTGGTGAACCCAAAAATTTAGACAGAGATAGGAAAATGCTGCCATTGTCTGTTGAGAAGTCTATGACATTTCAAGGCAAGAATGAATATATGGAAGAATAAACTTGTTTCTTCTTTACTAACAAAAGGGAAAGCCTGGAAGTGAATGATATGGGTATAATTTAAAAAAAACAAACAAACAAAAAAAAAAACAACAAAAAAACCTTTACGTAACTTTTGCTGGGAGAGAAGACTACGAAGCACATTTTCCAGGAAGTGTGGGCTGCAACGATTGTGCGCTCTTAACTAATCCTGACTAAGGTGGCCACTTTGACAGTCTTCTCATGCTGCCTCTGCCACCTTCTTGGGCAGAAGATAGTGTTTCAGCTCTAATACAGCATGATTGAAACATACAGCCAACCTTCTCCCCGATCTGTGGCCAGCGGACCACCCGTCAGTATGAAAATTTTTATGTATTTACTTACAGTTTTTCTCATCACTCAGATGATTGGGTCAGCACTTTTTGCTGTGTACCTTCACAGAAGATTGGACAAGGTAAGAGGAACCATGAGCCTTTATTAACTAAACTTGGGGTCTTTGCTTATTTATGGATTGGCTGGTTCTACTCAAATAATGGACAATGGTAGGTACACAAATAGAAAAATTGTACTGTGGCATAATGTTTGTTGTCTAGTTAGTAAAGTTCCCTATTCTTGTCTATGGTCAAGAGTTTGGTCTCTGGAGTCAGACTGCCTGCATTCAAATCTTGACTCTGCCCACTACTAGTTCTATGATCCTAAGGAAGTTATTGTGTATTTCTATGTCTCAGTTTCCACATCTGAGAAATAGGAATTATAATGGTACCCATATCATAGATGAAATGAATTTAGCCTTGCCACAAGCTTAGAACAGAACCTGGAACAAAGGAAGTACTATGTAGGTATTAGCTATAATTATTTGCTAGAGTTTTGCTTAAGAATTAAATTAACTTTTTTATAATGAAGACAAATTTTTAAAAAGCTTTGAATTTTTCAACTGGAAAAATTTGATCTGAAATTTCATAGTACTTCAGATTACCATAAATATGAATAAATCCCAAAATTTGTCATCTTTTAGTAAAAGTATCATTCTCTTTATAATTCTTCAAATGCTGAGTGTAGTTGCAACCTACCCAGTTTCCTTCTGAGGTGTTTTACATGCTTAAATGGTTGGACTTACAGGAAAAAAAGAGTAGAGTAACTTAGTGGGTTGTTTTTCATTCTTAGAAAAAGATAACCACCAGGATTTATCCTGTTCTGATGTGTATACCCACTTCCACTGATGGGTAATATTGGCTGTGTTGACAAAACAGCAATCAGAGATGAAAAGGATAAATTTGATAAATTTTCTGACTATTCCTAAATGTGTAGATGTGGGAATTGTGGATGTGTAGCATCTGAAGACTACATTTTTTCAGTGATGTTTGAGAGTCTTCTATTGGGATGCCAATCTAGAATTAAGGTCATGAGGTTTTATAAAGGTGGGGCAATGATAGTTGAGGGAATTCACTGGATTACTCAAATTTTAAGTTTCACTGCTGAGAAAATGAAGGGGAGGAGTTCTGGGTCTGTCTGTCTGTTTGTTTGCTTGTGTTTGGCCTGGTGGTCTCTGCCTGCATATAAGCTTAGTCTCTACCCATATTGACCTGGGTAGACTAAAATTTATCATAGTGTTTGGGTGTTCTGTTAATGACAGTGAAAGCCACCAGCTAACTACATCCTGTTTTGAATCCAAAATTTTAATCTTAAAATAAGGAAACAACACAGAATTAGTTATACAAGTGAATTCCATACATTTAATAATTCTAAGACATTGGAAAATGAAGTGTCCTGTTAACTTTGGAAATGAAAGATGATTTCTTTAAAAATGCAAGTGTGTTCTACAAATACTAAAGATAAAAAGGAAGAAATGTAATTAAAACTCGAGTTAATTGACAAACATTGCAAATTAATTTCTATTTATAAAGTACTGCATCACAAACACTAACATGAAATGAGCAAATTAGCTCAGCAGAGAAATATTTTATAGACTGTAATTATAATGAGCAATCATTACTGAGCAATGGGAAATAAAACAATTACAGAATATTACTACTATAACACATTGAAAAATGTACTTGAACTTTTATGATTAAATTTATTAGAATAGCTGTGATTTCTACCTAGAGTTTAAGAAAATATGACATTTTAATTTCTGGCTTTTGCAGATTTTTAAACTGCTAATACCAAATGTCAATAATCCAGTATAACTTTGGATTCCCCTTTTATATCTGCAAAGTCCTTCTGCTGCTGTTGAAGCCATGAAAGTGAATGTAGAGGAAGACATCATTAGCTGCATTCTTCTTCAGAATTACATTTTTTTCCTGTCCCTGTTTTTTCACAAATAGATAGAAGATGAAAGGAATCTTCATGAAGACTTTGTGTTCATGAAAATGATACAGAGATGCAACAAAGAAGAAAAGTCCTTATCCTTACTGAACTGTGAGGAAATTAGAAGCCAGTTTGAAGCCATCATCAAGGTAAGGAGTCAGTAAAAGTATAATTGAAACGTTTTAGTACTTCTACTAGGTCAGAAATCTGAAACCAAACAACGTAAAAGTTTAAATATTTGTGTGTGTGTGTGGGGGGTGCGCCTGCATATGTATTTATAAAAGCAAAAATGTAATCAAAAGCCTACATTAAAAAAAGAATGGAAAGTTGGGAGTGTGCATTTAAGAATTTTCTTGATAAGAACAAGGAAAATGTCCACTCTCATAAGCACATTCACACATACACATAAGTTCTACCTGCACCTCAGCTGCCTCTGGAAAAAAATATGAAATATACCAAATTTGTTTTTTGCATTTTCTTTTCTTTCCATCCAAATCTTGATGCTTTCTCACTGTAGACCCATGGTCTGGTCTCCATTTCCCAGGGAAGCAATAATCATTGGCCAATGCAGTGTTGGCAGGTCATAGGTTAAGGTATTGCTTTTACTGGGGGTAGTTGGGACTTCTGAAGACATACACATTCTAAAATATGAAGGAGTGCTTCTCTGATGATGGAATTTCAGGTACCATGAAAGTGAGATCTTTTCCTTTTATTGTAAGAAGAGGTATGAGGAATGGGTGATAGACTTTCTTGGTACTGCTCAAACAAGACCCCATCCAATACCATTTGCTCATGAAGCCAGTCCACTCTAGGGCCAGTCAAGACCTGAGACAGAGAGAATATGAAGATATTTAGCCCAACAGGCTGGTACCCAGCATGAAGTAATATAATGGGTACCTAAAACAAGAATTTTTAGAATGTTTATTTGAGGATACTCCTATAATATTAATTCTATCATCATAGACAAGAGGTCTAGAGGCTCTTTATCCTCAAGCAGAACATCAAGAAATCTTTGTACATGTTTCCCTCTTAGAATGCTAAGTCATATATGCTTGGCCCTCATCTCATTTTGGGGTTGTGAATTGCAGGCATCACTCTACATTGAGGGCAGCTCTATGTCAGGAAGGTGGGTTAGTTCTAACCAAAAAGCGTTAGTTCTCACACATAGATGATGTGTGATTTAAGTGGGAGTGAAAGGCTTAAGATCTTATTTCTGAGCATATTCTTGCCTTCCTACACTGTCCCCGGTGTATAATTGAATAGTGAAGACTGTAAGACCTTACTCCTGAGCCACCTATAGAAATCAGAACACTGCTCAAATCTACTACTGTTTTTTTAGGTTATTTATGCTAATCTAGGTTTTAGGTGAAGATGCCTAACTTTATTTGCAAGGCTTGCAGATGATTTGAGTTTCTCTGGTTCTTTGAGATTTCTGGCCAGTATTACAGGTTATTGGGAGGTGTTACAAATTTAAATATGAATAAAGCCACTTTCAGAACAATGATTAATAATCCAAATTATATATACACAATGTGTTTGGATATATGACATTGGGCAAATGACTTTATTTCTCTAGGTCTCAGTTTTCTCTTCTATAAAATGAGAGGGCTGAGATTATCTGTAAGGACACTACCAACTCCAACATTCTGTAATTTATGTGATCAGACTTCAGTTCCCTCCAAAGGCAGTGAGTGTGGCTGTTAATTTTTCCCTCCCTCTCTCTTTCTTACTAAGAGTATTACAGTTGAATTGAAAATTCATCATGGCTTTATTTTCGGTAGGATATGTAAAGCTTCGTAAATCCACTACCCAGGATAGGATAGGTTTGGCCTGTCTGCTTACACTTATATAAAAAAAAAAAAGCTGAAAGCTTCCAAGTCTTATATTCTAAAAAGGCAGACATTCTCAGGCATGTCAACTGGGGTTCCTTACATGTGACAGAGAAAGCCCCTTGCCTCTACTGCAGCAAGGGTGGAATCCTAGTTAATGTCATCTGTACTTATGCTACATACAATGGTGAGACACAAAGTCTTCCAGCTACTCAATCTTCTTTCAAAGACTGAACTCTTTTCCAATATCCATCCCCCAAAATATCTCATTCTATAACAGTATTTTGGACTTCTTTTTTTACCTAACAGACCAACTACATAATAACCCCAAATTGGATTTTGATATTATTAGCTAATATTTGCAGGCTTTCTTTCTGGGGCATAGTCTGACTGGTCCAGAGCAACCTAAGGTTTGAAATTTGGGGCTCTGAATTATAACTTAAAGCGGTCTTAGAAATAATCAGATCTAATTATTAACCCAGAACTTCAGTCTTCTTTCCACAACCCCTACCAAGTGGTCCCCTAATCTCTCTTTGAACACCTCTAATGAAAAGGAACTCATTATCTCCTAAGACAGGTAACACTGAAGTGTCACTTTGCAGGGAAGATGGGATTCAGGAATTACGTTAGGGTAATTGGAGGCAGCATTGTGAATAGTGTAATTTCATATTAAAACTTACCACCCTTTGCTAGAATAATCAGTTTTATGATTGTCTGCACATCAATGCCTGAGATGGCTTTGATAAGGGTGAAAGGCATTTCCTTTTCAAGTTAAATGTCAACCTATCCATACATGGCACATGGAGTTTCCACTGAGAGAGAAATAACTAATCCCAGATTTTCTGGCAGTCAACTTTAAAAAGTTTGTCAGTTGAGTTAGGGAGTAAAGCAAAAAAAAAAAAAAAAAAAAAAAGTCTCTGGGGAGTGTGGCTGGGGGAAGTTCACAGAAAGGCAAGGCTGGGTGCATAAAAGATAAACTTTGCTGACTTTACATTTTCAGCTTGGCTAAACTCTGACACCAGTGCAACCACCTAGCCTGAAAGTATCTCAACCTCAATCATCACACTCCATTTTTTGAAAAGACACTAAATACTCATTTGTTTACTTGTTATCTCACAAACATTTTCCTGTTTCCGCACTTTCACAGTGCCACACTTCAGCTCAAGTGGAAAGTTGAGCCTCTGTGGCCCATGTAAGCGTTTCGAGGCGCCGGTTCCCCTTTAGGCTCTGTGACTCATACTCTCACACCTAGCAACTGAGCTGAGCCTACAGGAGGGCACTCAGCAGTAACACCACTAATTCCTTCTATGAGAGGAACAAAAAGGAAGGGCCCTATAGAAAATTAATTCCAGTAATGAGAAAGATAGCAAGACTTTGATTATCAGAATATTTGATAATCCTGCCTTCCTCCTGCCTTCCTCCTTTGTGTTCAGAGTATAGGGTGATGGTGTGAGTTAAGCCCAGTCTATGAATGTGATCTCACAGTTTTGACTCTTGGCTTCAGCCTCAGATTCCTTGGGTGGGTGATCTCATGACAACCAGTTAAGCCCTCCAGGTCCTTTATTCAATATATTTAAAATAACAGCAGTAGTCTATTACTTTATGACCTGTAGTGATGGCAGTCCCTGTTAGGATCTTTAAGTACTTGTAGCCTTCATTCAGTTGCTAAATGAGAAGAAACCCCTGAAGAAGTGTTGCATTTGCCTTTGAACATCAGCAGCATTGGGAGGTTACCTGTGTTTCCTATATGCTGATTATTCTAAATAAATACAGGCCACACCATGGCACACAACCAACAAGAGCGTCTCCTCAGCCCATTGAAAGGGACAACAAAGTAAAAAATACGTCTCAAGGGCTTTTCTTCTCAAGATCAAACTTACTGTTACCATATCCTAAGAGATTTCAGACCAATATTATTCCAGTCAATACACGCCATGTTTTATGTTTAATAAAATTCTATATACCAATGTCTAGAGTAGAATCAGTTCCTTATTCAGCATCATTTGTCAATATCTGTGAAAGTGAGGGAGGTTGGGGTCAGAGGAAAAGCCAGTATGCAACCTCTGGTCTGGAGATTGTGCTGGAATGGAGATAATGAAGTCCAAGATTCTGCTTCCAGGTATATCCCTGGACTTTTTGTGTTGTCAGTTCATCTGACACAGCCATGGGCTCCCAATCAGTATGATGGAATTAATGACATGCTCTGACTCTATATGATAATCTTCACCAGAACTAGGCAACAGAGTAAGGACAGATGCCAAATGAATGATATCTGCAACTCTACAGCAGTTCCTGTCAAAATGACCTTTTGCTATGATTCTTATTTCAGGATATAATGGGAAATGAAGTGAAAGAGAAAGAAAAACACTTTCAAATGCAAAAAGGTAGGTTGCTATTTATCAATTTCTATAAATACTTAAAAACTAAAAGGAAGCTTTATTATATTGAACAACCCAGTATTGAATTAAAGGAACACAGTTGGCTAATCGACAGTTCTGATGCTGCCTGTCATTTGGAGAGGCTCTGTATGTACATATTTATGGGTAGGATGGTGTTTCTTTAATGTTGACAATACCAAGTATAAAGAAATTCCATTATTTCCAATACCTTAATCAAAGCAACCATATAGCCTAGTGCCATCTACAGAGGATAACATGATAAGAATGTCATCATTTGGTAGCAGTGGCATTCATTGCTCAACGATAAGTTTTTCATGGGGAGCCTCTAAGAACGAGGAGCCTCTAAGATCAAGGAGCCTCTAAGATCAAGTCAGTGTGACAACATTCTATTCTTTGCCCTGTTCTTGATGTCAGAGCATCTCGAACATCTCAGGGTTGGAAGAAGTCTTCGTGGTTCTCAAATCCATCTCCTCACCCAGAGCACAAATCATTTTCACAACAACACTGCCCACCTGGCATCTGATCGAACATGCCTAGGTACCTGCTATCTCATAAAGCAGCCTGGCCCATCTTTGAATGACTCTAATAATTATAATAAATGTACTGTACTACATGACAGAATTCTTTTCTCCTCTGAAGTTGAAATTTGTTACTGTAATCTCCACTAACTAGACTCAATTCTTCTCTTTGGGGCCATGTGAAACAATATAATTCTTCTACACAGCAATTATTCAGATGTTGAAAACAGCTATCATAGCCCTTGAGCCTTTTCTTCTCCAGACTAACACCCCTCCCCACATTGCCTTCCACTATTCCTCTTAGGACCCTTTTCAGGCCCTTTCTTCTCCTAGTTAGCTCCTAGTCTATACAATACCCTAACATTCCCTCCTCTTCTTAGAATATAGCACCCCAAACCAAATGCAATAATGCCTGGATTGACCTGAACAGCTGAGTGTGGGCAAGCTGAAATGTTCATAGATGGACATTTTTAGAGAAACTATTATATCACAAAGTCAGTGAAATCATGCTATGGGTTTTGTAAAGTTAATAAACAATGTATATATACACACACATACAGAGATAAAGATATTGTTTCCTGAGGGAAAGAGAATATTCAGTTTGCTTTAAATATTGGTCTAAATGTAAAGGGTGATCTGATTTCCATGAAGGTTTTGTCTTCAGAATGACTGTAAGATATGTTGAATGGCACCATGTTATCTGTTAATTACAATGACATTTTAGGAAGCAATTCATGTGGATGGTGCCTAGTAGTCTTCAGGAAAATGATAAACTTAACAAAACTGATCATTTAACTCACCCAATTTAACTCAACATTTAAAGGACACCTACAAAGTATCCAGCACCAGGCTCATTACTAAAAAAAAAAAAAAAAAAAAAAAAAAAAAAAAAAAAAAAAAAAAAAAAAAAAAAAAAAAAAAAAAAAAAAAAAAAAAAAAAAATTAAAAAGACACTTCCACACAATCTTTGTACTTAGGAGATCAGCACATTGAATTAAGAAACTAGCTTTTACGTGAGAAATAATTACAGATATATATTGTAATTTAGCCAATTGTTTGACCAAATCAGACACCATAAGCATCTTACTGCTAATAGTGCAGATATAACCTTGGGGTCAACTGAGATTCCCAATGTATGCATGTTTTTTCTAAAGGCAGGATTCAAAAAATATTTAAGGAAGACCAGTATTTTTAGCCTGTGTCAATCTATGTAAATCAGAGTCCAGTACTGAATAACTATTGTAAGAATGGGATTAGCGGAAATAGCCAATTCAAATGTTCAGATTTTAGAAACCAACTTTTTCTTTTGTGAGAAGAATTTTCAGACCTTCTATCCTTAATTTTGCATAATATATTTAAGCACAATCTCTATTACACAGCTGTATAACTAGACCAAATACTTACATGGGATGTTTTGTATTACTTTGGCCTGACAGTTTGCTTTTGGTATTTTTTCAGGTGATCAGGATCCTCAGATTGCAGCACATGTCATAAGTGAGGCCAGTAGTAAAACAGCATCTGGTAAGTCCAGAAGCATGTGAGCATTATTCATCCAAGAAAGAAGGCTGGGATGCTGATGCAATGCAGCTTAATTATTAGGCTCCTGTTGTCCTCTGGGGCCTAGTTTACAAACCTACCCATACCCCTTTCATATGTTCTCCCATCTTTAAAGTGAGCTCGAATATACTGATGGGACTTGGAGGGACAAAAAGAGGTGGGAAGCAATCCCAATGTTTTCATTATGTTCTTGCTCAATGGCTGATTGTAAATCAGTTACTAGGTAGAGGGACCATTATTCTGACAATATAGAAGAGATGGCAGGTAGTGACTTCCTAACTGGGAGCATCCCTCATCCTAACCCCTCTTTGCTGTGTGTCAATGAGCCACAGGGGTTATTTCCTGACATCTGTCAACTCCTGTATGATTAACCCTAGCCTCTCTTGGGCCAACCTCAGGGAAATTAAAGATAAAATCATACTACCAGGATGTTAGATTCTTCCAATGAAGTAACAACAGATGACATAATGTAAACTTCAACTTTGAATGATTCTTTTTCCATATACATTCTGCCGCTATTCTAGCCCTTATATCTTTTTTCCCAAATATATACCCCTTGATAGCTGGTAATAAAGAATGTGTCACATCTGATAAGTAGATGGAAACATGCACACTAGCATAAAATGCCCCATCTACATAAATGCAGTCCAAGAACATCAGAGCCATCTTTGAAAAATTCAGCACAGTGCTTCAGAATGAACTTCTAAAAAGCGTGTGTGAGGGATGGAGGAGGGGAAGAGATACAGCCTCATCTGTGAGGTAGGGCTTAGGCCTCTCAGGAGGTATATACGTGGTTATCATGGGTCATGATATAGGAGTAAGAGCACTAGACTGAAAGTTTTGAATACCGAGGTTCAAGAATCATGACTATCACTTGCTGGATTACCTTGGGCAAGTCCCTTTATCCACACCCACAACTTATTTCAGAGTAACTCTGAGTATAAAATCAGCTAATGTGGAAGGAAGTTATACTGCCAACTGCTATACAAATTTAAGGTGTCATTACTTAGCTTATTTCATTTTAGTTTAGATGTGAGAAGAGTGATATAAAGCCCTTCATTACTACCAGTTTTTCATACAATATTTAATAATTTTGTCAAGTACCCTTTCTCAGAAAAAAATACAATGGAAGAATATTACAAATATATGGCATGTCTAGGGTTGCCATCCACATGATACTTTCTCCTTCTCATCCAGATTGGATGAGAGCAATAGAGATACCTCCTAGAAGAATAGGTTAACATTGGTCTTTGTCCACCTTGCCCTTAGATATATTTCATGATGCTTAGATGCCAGCAAAAGTCTCATGATTGATACTGTTCCTAGCATATTGTACAGTCTGCATCACAGTAAGTTCTCAGGGGATCGGGTGGGAAGACAGTAACATTCTGCACCCCACCCCAATCCCAAACCTCTAATTCCTACCTAATCATGCTGTTACAAAATTGACCTGCATCCTACAGCAAGGACCAAAATTAGGTAAGGACTTACAAAAATAAACTTGGTGGACTAAAAGATAGGGAATCTGCACTTGTTTTCTCAATCAAATGGTCCAAAAGTGAAAGTATCACAATGAAGTGTCATTTCTGGAGGGCTGAGAAATGTCAGACATTTGGGATGCCTTTCCTACTACTAAAGGATGAGTCTTAACTGGTTGAATCTTGCACCCTGATAGTCTTAAGACAACCAAATAGAAAATTTTTTAAAAAGCTTAAGGAAGTAAATGCATCAATATTTTCACTTCCCCCAACCCCCACCTCAGCAATCTAACTCCCTGTGAGAGCTGAGATTTGAAATCGGGTGTACACACTACTTTGAACCCACTCAAAATCTCAGCCAAGAAAATGGCACACTGTTGGTGGGTACTCCAGTTTAGCTACAAGAATACAGGTACTTTCAAGTTGGTGGTTCTCACTACAATGAGAGATCAAAACACACAGTGAAATGACAGGTTTATTTTCATACCTCCTTGCCTAATTTTAGTACTTGCTGTGGGAGGCAGGTCAGGTTTGCAACAACATAATCAGGTAGGAGGAAATGGGGTCTTTTCCTTTGTCTGAATTGAGGCAGAGCTAGGTGGATTGGCAACAGTTTGGCTTTGAAAAAATTCAAAGAAAGAAACAATAAATGTTAAAATTAGCAAGGATTTTTATTGAGTATTTTGGCATGCATTATTATGATATGGAATTTTGAAATCATTCACACTTTCTTAAGTTCAAAGGCAAATTAGCTTAAGAGCTCTAAAGGGAGAAAAAAAACCACACTGTGTTCTGTTACTTTAATCTCCACAAGTCTCTGAAATATGCTGTAATATTAGCCCTGTGTTGCAAATGAGAAACTGAAATTCAGGGAGATTAAGTGATTTGCCCAAGCTTGAATAAAGCTTGGATTGGAATGTAGCTCCATCTAACTGTAAAGCCCATACTGACTTGTCAGTCATAGCTCATCCATAGACTCTGAAACCTGGAAAGGTCCTTAATAATACCTGATGCCCAAACCTTCCATTCATATATGAAGCTATTATAAACATTAAACTATATTTTCTGTTACAATGCTATGCTTCACCTCACCACAAATTTTACCCCTTCTTTATTACAGTTCTACAGTGGGCACAAAAAGGATACTACACCATGAGCAACAACTTGGTAAGCCTTGAAAATGGGAAACAGCTGGCTGTTAAAAGACAAGGACTCTATTATATCTATGCCCAAGTCACCTTCTGTTCCAATCGGGAAGCTTCAAGTCAAGCTCCATTTATCGCCAGCCTCTGCCTGAGGTCCATGAGTGGATCTGAGAGAATCTTACTTAGAGGAGCAAACACCCACATTTCTTCCAAACCTTGCGGGCAACAATCCATTCACTTGGGAGGAATATTTGAATTGCAACCAGGTACTTCAGTGTTTGTCAATGTGACTGATCCAAGCCAAGTGAGCCATGGGACCGGCTTCACATCTTTTGGCTTACTCAAACTCTGAACAGTGTAACCTCACAGGCTGCCGCTGAGCTGATGCTGGCAGTCTTCATGATACAGCAAAGCAGTTAAAACCACCCCCTGTTGAACTGCCTATTTATAACCCTAAGATCCTCCACATGGAGAACTATTTATTATACACTCCAAGGCATGTAGGGCTGCAATAAGTAAATTACAGGGTGGGTGAAACCCAAACAGACCCTGTTCCATATGAGCTTTTTATACTCTGAAGCAGTAACATGACTGATGCAGACATCCAGAAAATCCTATGAAAAGACAAGGCCATTATACACAGACTGAATTCTGAGTAAACAGCAGATAATTGGCCAAGTTTAGTATTGTATTTTTGCCTGCAGTGTCTTTCAGTGGATGATATATTTGATTTATCAGTGAAGATGCAGAATGGAAACAGGAACTCTCACCCCACATCCAGTTATGGTTGCTTTTGGGTCCCTTTGGCCCTGATGGAGGGGGCAGATTCTAGAAAGTCTAATGCAGTGGGAAACTGAAAAATATTGCCCCCTATCAGCCACCCTGACACATACTCATTCTCTCTCATTCTCTCTCTCTCTCTCTCTCTCTCTCTCCCACACACACACACACACACACACACACACACACACACACACACACACAGAGTCAGACTGTTGCTAATCAGTTATTTTATTTCAACCCTGTTCCTATCTCCATCAATGTAGATGGGAAAGGGAGGGAGCAGAGAGAATAGCTCTGAGCCTGCCCCCTCCTCTTCAAGACATGACTGTATTTAAAGAAGATCTATTGTATCTACTTGCAGTCTCTATTGTTTTCAGAGTGAATTTGTCATTATCTTGTTATTTATTTTTTGAATAATAAAGATTCCTTAACATTATTGTTGTTGTTTAGCACATAAAGCCCTAGGCCAGGTTTGGGGAGAAGAAATTATTTGAAGGGAATTTTCTCAACCTTTGTGATATTTTCATAAACTTGGTTCTTAAACCTGTTGCACCACAAAATACCTTGGTGATAGCACACTCCCTGGAAGTTTGTGATAGCCTTTGATGGAAGACATGGAAGTTTATTCACTGAAGAGCAATCTAGGTCTTTACTGCCAGCTTGCTCTTGGAAGTTTGCAAGGAATTGAAGAGAGACTGTTTTTTTCTTGATTAATCACAGCTAAGGGAAACTGGAAGGAGGGCCTTACATAAGAAGCAGTTGCTTATCTTTTTAATAGCCATCTAGGTGTCTTCCACTTTAGGCAAGAGGGAATGGAGCTGGGACAACCTGAGGGGAAGTATCAGCCCCTCAATCTTCCACTGAAGCCAAGGGAGCTAGTCCTTGTCACCTCCAATTAAGGGATTTTCATGTAAGAAACCCCAGCATGGCTTTTTTATCTTTACTGCTAGAGAAGGTAGCCAAATTTACTGTTTTAAATGGGACAGAAAACAAGGGTACTGTCCTGTTTCAAACAATACATCTGGTCAGCCTACTGCTAGAGTGCATTGCTTACGAAAACCACCACATGTTCAAGCAGAAAAATATTACTGTAGAAAAAAGAAAGAGAAATGAGGAGAGGTAGAGCCAGATCTTGGCCACTGCCCCTGCTCTTCAGTACTGTGGACAGCACAGTTCCTTGTTGGCTGAGTGAGTTTGAAGACCTTGGAACATGACTTTGTAATAACACAAGGTCAAAATCATGCTAGACAAACTTGCTTGGCTGCATACTTTCTCCAAAGAGAGAACTTTAGTAGGAGTATGGGTGACATTCATTGAGTCAGGGACTAACTTAGGGATATATTCATAATGCTATATTGTCCTCCGGAGCAAAGATCTTTCTATAGTGTTGCCCTCTGCATGGAACACTTGAAGGAAGTAGAGCAGTGGCAGTGGCAGTAAAGAGACATTGGTCATGATATTATCACAGGTATGGGCCTACCTTAGGAGGGCCAGGTCTCCAGATATAGCTGAGTGGAGGACTTGGCCAAGTCCAGAGAGACGAAGACAATACACAGGCCATGACTCTCACTCTCTCATGGTAGCTGAGTGCCCACTTTGTAGAACAGTCATATTTGCCCAACTTGACTGGGTAAGACAATGGGAGTGGGGATGGAAACAAGCCATTACCTCCTCAGTAGGGTTTATAAGAAGAGAATCCATATTCAGCCTGAACATATCCTCTGATTTAAACATTGCACCTGCACTTCACTCCACCTTCATCTGTGGAAATCATTATCATCCAGATTATCACTACCTTCAGTAACCAAGTTAGTAACAATATCTGTTAGAAGGAATGGTATCGATACAAAAATACACTTTCGAGGCTATTTCATCTGCTCCCATGCTTTCTACCATTCTCTAAATGTCACCTGCTATATCTCCAGCCCAGAACTTTCCCCCAAACTTCAGCTTCACATAGCCAACTGCCTTCAGTCTCGCAGACTGCTTCCTCATGAGGTTACCTTTGCTCTTCCTAAGAACTTCAGGTCCCATCCTTTACCCTCTTCTCTTCCTGTCCTATTGATTGCAGTGGGCTGTTTCCTATGCCTTCGTGGGTTTAACTACCACCTTCATGCTACTGTCATACCTTTAGTCCTGACCTGCCCCCTAAAATCTGTCCCCAGCTGCCTCAGACTCCAAATGGTGGGCCCAGGCACTCAAACCTAATGCATCCAAATGGAACTCTTGATCTTTTCCCACATCCAATGGGATCTACTTTCAGTGCTTCCCTTTCCAGTGAATGGTAGCCTCATCTACTCTGCTTCCCAACCCAAAAACCTGGCTTAACTTATCACAGTTCTGACTCCCATGTCCAATCTCACCAACCTATACACATCAACCCTATTTCTTAAATAGTTGTCAAATTAATCTACTTCTTTATTTCACTACTTCCAGTATCCCAGTCCAAACTACTGTCATCTCTCTTCTGTAATACTTCCCAGCCTCCTAGACTCCCTGCCTCCACTCTTGCTCCCCCTCATCCATTCTCCACACAGCTAGAGTAAATTCTTGAATACAATTCTGATTTCACCACTGCCCTGCTTCTTATCGACCTTAGAATAAAGATTAAAATAATTAACTTATTTCATCTCCTGCCAATACTCTCAGCAACTTAAATTTTAATCCTCAGTTCTTCTAAGTAAGGCTACAAATGCTTTCCTGCCTTAGGACCTGGGTATGCTGTTTTCTCTTCTTGTAACACTTATTCCTTTCTGCACTGTACCCTGCACTTTAGCTTCTCAGCACTTATCACAGCACTATTTCTCTATGAACCACATCTCCATTTTAAAATAAATGGTTGAGATTTTTCCTACTATGCTGTGAGCTTCTTGAAGACAAAGAAATTGTCCTGTTCACCATGGCAACTTCAGCATCTACTACAGAGCCCGGCAATGCATTAGCCCTTTGTTCATTGCATGGAGTAATAAAGAAATGAATAAATGCAGCTGCTTATAACTCCAAAGTCCATAAAATAATTCTGTGTGTTGGTTAAAAACATTTTACAGTACTGTATATATCTTTATTATGTCAAAAATATCTATATGATAAAAATGTATTCAGGGTAGAGAATGACAGAGTTATGTGGTGGATAAAAATACCTAATACAGTTTTATATTTCACAATAATTTACGAAAAAGTACATAGAGTTTGCTCCAAACTTCACTTGAACAGTTTCAAAGTTGTTCCAATAAATGAAGAGGACTTGAGTATATTCTGATCCACCTATAATATTCTCATCATAAATTATTTAATATAGTTTAATTTTTATAAACATGTCACTTTTGCATTCCATGAAAGGGGTGGATGAATGCTTAAAATGGCCAATACCTTATAGTTCCAAATAAAGAGAAAATGAACAAAGTATAAAGCATTACTATCTCTGCTACTTGATAGGAAGCAAATGCCTAAAATTGCAAACGGTGCCCTAGCAAGCTGCCAGCACAGGGTACCCAAGTTAAAGAGAAAAAACATATAAACTCCTAGGTTCCAAGAGGAAACAAATTTTGTGTTGAATTTGACTATTTCCACAGTGCCCAATAACACTGTGTTAGAAGCTGCACTGCCTTGGACCTTTAGAGCAGTCTGCGGTACTTTTGAGATGCAGAAACATGAACCATGGAACTAAGTATGATTTTTATTATGTTCTTTATTTCTGTGAAACACATCTCCATTTAAAAAAACAAAATCAGAAATACTAGTTGTAGTGTAGTAGTTAAAACTGGAGTCAGACACATAGAGTCTTAATCTAGGCCCCAGTATTTTCCAACTTTATAGCAATAGGCAAGTAAAAATTTCACCTCCTCTGGGCCTCAGTGTTCTGATTTGTAAAGCAAGGATGATAGAATATCTGCTTTGCAAGGTTTATGAGCATTTGATGAGATCATTCAGAGAAAGTCCCCAATAGCGTCTGTGGGTCACCATGTGGCCCCAGGATACCAGCCTGTATTCAGTGGTGCAAGTAGGCAGGATGGCATCTTAAAATGGTTGAAACTTCTATGACCAAAGTGAGTGCCTGGCAACTCAAGTACACATAAAAGTGTTGCCTACGTAGAAACCAAAGACCACACCTGATTTGAACCAAAATGAAAGAAAAAAAAAGTCAAGGTTAAAATATATATCTAACATTAAAGTAGATCTGTGGGTAGCAAAGACTTGTTCTAATGGTTTCATTACCAAAAATAATAACCTATTGGAGGCTTGGGGTTGCCTAATTTTATCATAGGTTTGAGCAGTTCTAGAGTTAGGATATTTAGGAAGGTTTCTTTTAAAAATCTATGATTGTTGAGGCCCAATCTGAAGGACATGAGCACACAAATCTACCCCTTTCATACCATACTCCTCTGAGCAATGTCAGTAAGCAATTCAGCAACTCTCAAGAAAACTAAGTAAATATATAGTTGTTTTCCATTCTGCATTCCTAGAGTTCCACTGAATTATAGTTCACATTTTTCCTGCTAGTGTAGCCCTACTTAAAGTCCAATAATTTTTGGTTACAAACTGTACTTCTATCTTGGGTACCTCTCCGACTATAAACCTCTTTAGAATCCAATGTGAAACCTTTAACACATCTTATATTTCATTCATATTTCCTGTTACTAAGAGTTAAAAGATTTTAAAATGTCTATCCACCCACCCATCTAACACTGATTGAAGTTATAGCTTGTGTGCTAGGCATGAGATAAATATGATCTACTCCCTGCCCTCAAGTAGCTTACAGTCCTTTGCATAAAAGGTGTGCAGAAGTTTAAAGTTCAGTGTCAATGCACCAGTGTTAACAGTAAACTCACAGGAAGAACAAGTAACTAGGATAAGCAGGGAAAGATAGGTGTCAGGAAAGGCTTTCCACAACAAGTGATACAGACTGACTTTTAAAGGATGTTGAAGGGAGGAAAGGCCATAGGGAGGAAAGAAGTCCCAGAGGGAAAGAGTGGAACATGTGAAAACATAGAGGTGTGATCATGGATAAACGTTTCACAGAGTGGGCCCATGGAATCAGCTCACAGAGAGTCTTTTGTAAGAACAAATCTAGGTGTATAGGCCAAACAGCACATGCTAAAACCTAATGTAGAAAGAGGCTTTGTGCTCGTAAGGCACAGATAAACTGCCTTCTGGACTGATTGCCCAGAAGGGCTTACGCCACAGCATCCTGCACTACAGTGTGGCTGAGGTGGCCTGCAGTGCAAGTCTTGGGAAAGGTGGCAAGGAGGTTTGGTCACAAACTGGACTGTGCAGACTTTGATGTTGAAGAAAGCTTAGAACATCAGTGGAATTCTGCTATTGGTGCCAAGGCAAATTTTCACAATTTTTTCATACAAATAGTGGGAGCCAGAAATCATTTGGCACATTTAATCATTCAACAAATACTTAATGAGTAGTTAGTATGAGCCTAATCTTGTTTCAGGCTCCAAATTTACATGGATGAAAGGATTCAATCCTTGCTTTTAAAGTACTTAACATTTTGGGTGGAAAAAGAAACAAGCAAATAAAGTACAATGTAAATGGGGCTGTAAGAGTCTGGATTCCCTAAGGAGGCTATGGTTGAGCTGACTTCTTAAAAAATTTATTTAAAATTGTTCCAAACTTACAGAATAGTTGCAAAAATAAGAATAGTGCAAGTAACAAGTGTATCCTTTTTTTCCAAACTATTTGAGAGTAAGTTGTGTACTTACTCTCACCCTTAAATACTTCAGGTGTATTTCCTAAGAATAAAGATATTATTGTTTATAAGCACAGCAGAGTAACCAATTTAAGTAAATTAAACAGTGATATTAATCTTCAATCTGAATTCCAATTCATTAAGTGATCCAATAATATCCTTTATATTATGTTTCCTTTCCAGCACAGGATCCAGTCTAGGGTCAGTAATTTTTACATTTCATTGTAACGTCTCTCTTGTATTTTTAAATTTTTTTATAAAAATAATTTTATTGTTAGACTTATTGGGGCGACATTTGTTGTCAAGAGTTACATAGGTTCCAGGTGTACAAATCTACAATGCATTGTCTGTGTGTTGCATTATATGTTCACCACCCAGTGTGAGTTCTCTTTCCACCACCATATATTTGGCACATCTCCCTCCTCTCCCACCCTTACCCACTTCTCCTACCCCTTCCCACCTTAACCCCAAATAACCCTTAAACTATCGATTGTGTCCATGGGTTTTTTTTGGGTGTGCGTGTGGTAGTTCCCTGGCTGGGAATCAAACCCAGGCCACAGCATTGAGAGCACTGAAGCCTAGCCACTATACCACCAGGGAACTGTATGGGGTTTTTTGTTTGTTTGTTTGTTTTTTCTCTGTTGCTTTCAGTTTTATATTCCACATATGAGTGAAGTCATATGGTTCCTGGATTATTTGGCTTAGAATGATGATCTCTGGGTTCATCCATTTTGTGGCAAATAACAGTATTTCATCTTATAGCTGAGAAATATTTCATTGTGTGTATGTACCACAGCTTCTTTATCCAGTCATCTACAGTCATCTATCTAAGGGCACTTTGGTTGTTTTCATGTCTTGGCCACTGCGAAAAGTGCTGCAATGAACATTGAGGTACATAAGTCTTTGCGGACTAAGGTTATCAAGTTTCTTGGGTAGATACCCAGAAGGGGGATTGCTGGGTCATATAGTAACTCCATTCCCAATTTTCTGAGGAGCCTCCACACCATCTTCCACAGTGGTTGTACCAGTTTTTACTCCCAACAGCAGTGTGTGGGAGTTCCTTTTTCTCCACATCCTCTCCAGGACTTGTTATTCCTTGTTGATGATAGCTATTCTAACAGGTGTGAGGTGGTATCTCATTGTGGGTTTGTTTTTTTTTTTTTTTTTTTTTGCTTTTTGGTATGTGGGTAGCTCCCTGACTGGGAATCGAACCCAGGCCGCAGCGCTGACAGCGCCAACGCCGAAGCCTTAAGCCACTACACCATCAGGGAACTCCTCATTGTGGTTTTGATTTGCATTTCCCTGATAGCTAATGAGGATGAGCATTTTTTCATATGTCTGCTGGCCATTTGTATTTCTTCATGGGAGAAGTGTCTGTTTAGTTGCTCTGCCCACTTTCTAATTGGGTTGTTTGGTTGTTAAGTCATATTAGTTCTTTATATATTTTAGATATAAGACCCTTATCAGAGGCATTGTTTACAAATATTTTCTCCAATTTGGTTGCCTGTCTTTTTGCTTTGCCGATGGTTTCTTTTGCTGTGCAGAAGCTTTTTAGTTTAATATAGTCCCATTCATTTATTTTTGCTTTTACTTCCCTTGCCTTTGAGGTCAGGTTTATGAAGTCCTTCTTGAGCCCTGTCTATAAGTTTAGTACCAATGTCTTTTTCTATACAGTTTATTGTTTTGGGACTTATATGGAGGTCTTTAACCCACTTTGAGTTTATTTTATTATATGGTGAGAGTTCACAACTCAGATTCATTCTTTTGCATGTGTTTTTCCAATTTTCCCAGCACCATCTACTGAAGATGCTGTCTCTTCCCAATTGCATATTTTTTGCTCCTTTATAAAAAATTATTTGTCCATAAATTTCTGGATTTATTTCTGGGTTTTCAGTTCTGTTCCATTAGTCTGTGTGTCTATTTTTCTGCCAATACTAAGCTGTCTTGATTATTGACACTTTGTAGTATAGATTGAAATTTGGGAGTGTGATACCACCAGCCTTATTCTTTCTATGTAGTATTGCCTTGGCATTTCTAGGTCTTTTGTGATTCCATGCAAATCAGATAAATTTTTAATCTATTTCATGAAAGTATGATTGTGGGATTGTGATGGGAATTGCATTAAATCTGTAAATTGCTTTGGGTAATATGACAATTTTAACAATGTGAAGTCTTCCTATCCATTAACACAGAATATCTTTCCATTTCTTTGTGTCCTCTCCCAATTTCTTTCAAAAGTGTCTTATAGTATTTCATGTATAAATACATCACATTCTTTGTTAATTCCCAGGTATTTCGTTCTTTTTGTTGTGATAGCTACAGGTATTGACTCTCTCATTTCCTTTCCTCAAGATTTGTTGTTTGTATATAGGAATGCTGTTGATTTTTATACATTGGTTTTGTATGCTGCAACTTTATTGTATTTGTTTATTGTTTCTAATAGTTTCCTGGTGGAATCTTTGGAATTTTCTATATAAAGGATCATGTCATCAGCATATAGTGAGAATTTGACATCTTCTCTTTCAATTTGGATATCTTTTATTCCTTTCTCTTGCCTGATTGCTCTGGCTAGAACTTCCAGGACTATATTGAATAGCAGTGGTGACAGGGGACATCCCTGTCTTGTTTCTGATTTTAGGAGCATAGGCTTCAGCTTTTCCCCATTCAGTATGATGTTAGCTGAGGGATTGTCATATATGGACTTAATTATGTTGAGATAATTTCCTTCCATACCCATTTTATTCAGTGTTTTGATCATAAATGGATGTTGTATCTTGTCAAAAACTTTTTCTGCATCAATTGATATGACCATATGGCCTTTATCTTTTATTTTGTTTATGTGGTGTATCACATTGATTGATTTTCGTATGTTGAACCATCCTTATTTTTCCGGGATGAATCCCACTTGACCATGATGTATAATCTTTTTGATGCATTCTTGTATTCTATTTGCTAATATTTTGTTTAGGATTTTTGCCTCTGTGTTCATTACAGATATTGGTCTATAGCTTTCTTTTTTGTGTTGTTTTTACCAGGCTTTGGTATTAGGGTAATGTTGGCCTCATAGAATGAGTTAGGAAGTACTGTTTCCTCTTCAATTTTTTGGAAGGGTCTGAGGATGATAGGTGTTAATTCTTCTTTGAATGCTTGGTAGACTCAATGGTGATACCATCTGGTCCAGAGCTTCTGCCTCTAGGGAGATTATGGATAGTCATTTCAATCTCTTTGCTATTGATTGGTCTATTTAGATTATCCAGTTCTTCTTAGTTCATTCTAGGTAGACTATAGTTTTTAGAAATTAATCCGTTTCTTCTAGGTTGTTAAATTTAGTGGCATAGAGCCCATCATAGTATTTTCTTATAATCCTTTGTGTTTGTGTGGTATCAGTGGTAATTTCACCCCTTTCATTTCTACTTTTGGATATTTGCATCCTTTCCTTACATCATTTGATTAGTGTAGCCAAATATTTATCAATTTTGTTGATTTTCTCAAAGAACCAGCTCTTTGTACCATTAATTTTTTCTATTGTCCTTCCGTTCTCTAATTGGTTTAGCTCTACTTTAATTTTTATTGTTTCTTTGCTTTTGCTGACTTTGGGTTTTGTATGCTCTTCTTTTTCTAGTTCTTTAAGATGGGATGCTAAGGTGTATACTTGTGAATTTTCTTGTTTCTTAAAATAGGTCTGTAATGATATAAAATGTCCTTTTATTATTGCTTTCACTGTGTCCCAATAAATTTGATATGTTTTATTTTCATTGTCATTGGTTTCTATATATTTTTTAATCTCATCTTTTATTTGTTCTTTTATCCAGTCCTTTTTAAATAAGCGGTTGTTTAATCTCCAGGTATATGTGGTTTTATTCTGCTTTTCTTTTACAGTTGATCTCCAATTTCAAAGCTTTGTAGTATGAGAATACACTTGGTATGATTTTGATCTTCTTGAATTTGCTGAGGCTATTTTTGTGTCCCAGCATGTGGTCTGCTCTTGAAAATGTTCCATGTGCACTAGAAAAGAAGGTATAGTCTTTTTTTTTTGCTGGATGAAGTGTCCTGTAAATGTCAATTATGTCCAATTGCTGTAATGTATCATTTAGAGCTGATATTTCCTTATTTATTTTCTGTTTGGATGATCTGTCCATGGCTGTTAGCGGGGTGTTTAAGTCTCCCACAATGATTGTGCTTTTGTCAGTTTCTCCTTTCCAATCTGTTAGTAGTTGCTTTGTATATTTTGGTGCTTCCTGGTTAGGAGCATGTATATTAATTAGTGTCAAATCTTTTTTTGTTGTTGTATTGTGTCTTTTATCATTATGTAATATTCATCGTTGTCTCTTGTTATCTTTTTTAACCTGAAGTTTATTTCATCAACTATCAGTATGGCCACTCCTGCTTTTCTCTGGTTACCATTTCCTTGGAATAATGTTTTGTATCCTTTCCCTCTGAGTCTGTGTTTGTCCTTGTGGCTGAGGTGTGTGTCTTGAAGACAGCATATGGATGGGTTTTGTTTTTAATCCAGTCTGCTACTCTGTGTCTTTTTATTGGTGAGTTCCATACATTAAGATTTAGAGTGATGATTAATATGTGAAGATTTCCTGTGGCCATTACTTTTTTGTTGTTGTTTTGTTTTATTTTTGTTTATTTCTTGTTGCCCCAACACTATTCCATTTGTTCTGATGTTTTGTTTCAAGTCAAAGGGCCTCCTTCAGTATTTCTTGACTGGCAAATTCCCTCAGCTTCTGTGTTTCTGAAAATGTCTGTATTCCTCCTTCATATGTGAAGGATAATTTTGCTGGATAAGTTATTCTTGGCCTGAAGTTTCTCTCTTTTAAAGTTTTGAATATTTGATTCCAATCCTTCCTGGCTTGTAGAGTTTCTGCTGAGACGTCTGATGCCAGTCTGATGGGTTTTCCTCTTAAGGTTATAATTATTTTTTTCCTTGGCTGCCTTGATAATTGATTGTCTAGTTTTTGACATCTTTAGTACTATTTGTCTTGGAGAAGATCTGCTATGGTCCAGGTATCGAGGAGACCTATTTTCTTCTTGAATTTGGGGTTCCGGATTTTTCCATATGCTTGGAAAGTTTTTGTCTACTATTTGTTTGAGTATGTTCTCTGTAGAGTACACTGCTCCTTCTTCTAATCCTATTTTGCTAATGTTGTTTTGTCTCATGAATTCAGATAGTTTTTGCAGAGTTCTTTCAATGCTTTTGATTCTATATTCCTTCTCTTGCTCTTGTTTAGATGTTTCCATGTTCTGATATTCAATATCACTTATCCTTTCCTCTATCTGGTTGACCCTGTTTCCTATGACAGTTATTTCATTTCTCACTTCTTATATTGTATTATTTATCTCTCAAATTTCCATCTTGTTCTTTCTTATGTTTTGAATTTCTTTGTTAAATTGTTCCTTTTGTTCATGAATTTCCTTTCTTAAGTAATTCATCTCTGGTATGGTGTTCTTCCAGTATGTTTTCATTTCTCTCAGAGCCTTTAAAACAGCTACTATATAATCTCTGTCACTTAGTTCAAAACTTTCTACGTCTATGAGATCCTTTTCTGGAGATTTTTCATCTTCTTTCTGATCAACTTTAGTCCTTAAATACTCATATTGTCCACTGTGTATTTCTTCTTTGGTATGAGGGCTTTATATTCAGCAAAGTCCAGGAGCTAATTCCTTCTCTGATTAGTATTTTGTGATGTCTTGCTGTAGGGCAGGCACTAGGTGGCACTGGGAGGCAAGCTTTGGGAGTGAGGGGAGGTGTTGAAGCTTTATCTTTCATCTCCAACTGTGTTTGGAGGCACGGTGCATCTACTATCCGCAGTCCCTTCACTTCCTGCAGTTCACTGGGGAGGCTGTAGGAGAGGGGAGAGGCCAATAAAATGTGCACTAGGGTGGCTCCACCTACTACCCTTCAGTGGGGAAGCTGAAGGAGACAAAGAAGGCTGATTGGATGCAGGCTGAGGCTGCTCTCCCTGACTGGGGTGAACACTATCAAATCCACCTCTCTTCTCAGCATGATCCAGTGACCCATCTTAACAGCAGCTGCTTGGGGCCGAGTCTGCCCCACCACATGCGGGCATCAGGAATGCATGAGCCATGGGTCCAAAGCCACAGGCCTGATGTCACAGGCCATGTGATGGTGGCCAGCATGCCTCCGCCATGGGCTAGGAACTATGGCCCTACAGAGGAGCCGTGTGCATGCATGCTGTGGGCCAGGAAGGCACCTGTAGCTGAGATGCTGTCTCTGGGGCCCCACCTTGGCCTGCAGCTGTTCAGGGTCCTCACTCAGAACTCTTGATACTCAAGAGCTTCAGAGGTTGGCCCCCAAGCTCTGTCCTGAGCATGCTGCTATAAGGCCCAGCTCCCCCATGGTCTCCCACTGTTCTCCACTCCAGCTTTCACTTTTGTCACCTGCTGTCCTTCTCCCTCCCAAGCACTGTGCTGCTCCTGGATTTCTTTCCAGTTCCTAGTTCCTTTAGTCAGCAGCGATGGGGTCCTGTCGCCATCCGCCTCTGGTCCCTCTGCTTTCTCCCCTCACCCCGCTCTCTCCAAACTTCAGGTGTTTTCTTGTGATGCATGGATTTCTCAGCTGTTGCTGGGTCACTCAGGGCCCTCTTTCTTGGCTCCTGGATGGCTGTTCAACTGTGTTTTCTGGGAGAGGCTTTAGAGACTTCCTCCCCGGTCGCCGTCTTGCCCTCTTCTCTGACCGATCCAGTCACTTTTTAATAAGATGTTATTTAATCTCCATGTATATGTGTTTTTTTTCTGCTTTCCTTTTACAGTTGATCTCCAATTTCAGAGCTTAGTGGTCTGAAAATACACTTGGCATGATTTTGATCTTCTTGAAATTCCTGCGGCTACTTTTGTGTCCCAGCACGTGTTCTGTCCTTGAGAATGTTCCATGTACACTGGAGAAGAAAGTCTAGTCTTTTTTAGCTAGATGAAATGTCCTGTCAATATCAATATGTCCAGTTGCTGTGATGTGTCATTTAGAGTTGATATTTCCTTATTTTCTGTTTGGATGATCTGTCCATGGCTGTTAAGGGGGTATTTAGGGCTCCTACAATGATTGTGTTTTTATCAATTTCTTCTTTCAAATCCGTTAGTAATTGCTTTATATATTTTGGCACTTCTTGATTGGGAGCATATATCTTAATTAATGTTGAGTCTTCTTGTTGTTGTATTGTGCCTTTTATCACTATTGAATATCCATCTTTGTCTCTTGCTATTTTTTTAACCTGAAGTTTGTTTCATCAGGTATCAGTATGGCAACTCCAGCTTTTCTCTTGTTACCATTTGCTTGGAGTATTGTTTTCCATTCTTTCATTCTGAGTTTGTGTTTGTCCTTATGGCTGAGGTATGTCTCTTGGAGACAGCATATGGATGGGTTTTGTTTTTTGATCCAGTTTGCTACTCTGTGTCTTTTTATTGGTGAATTCAGTCCCTTAATATTTAGAGTAATGATTGATATATGAGGATTTCCTATGAACATTACTCCCATTTTTTACTGTATTTTGTTTTTATTTTTGTTTCTTTTTTGTTGTCCCCACCTTATTTCATTTATTCGGATGTTTTGTTTCAGGTCAAAAAGGCTCCTTCAGTATTTCTTGAAGTGCCAGTTTTGTGCTGGCAAATTCTCTCATCTTCTCTGTGTCTGAGAAGGTCTTTATTCTCCTTCAGGATAATTTTGCTGAATAATTTATTCTTGGCGAGGAGTTTGTCTCTTTCAATATTTTGAACATTTGATTCCACTCTCTCCTGGCTTGTAAAGTTTCTGCTGAGAAGCCTAATGCCAGCCTGATGGGTTTACCTCTAAAGGTTATACTTGTATTTTCTCTAGCTGCCTTGAGTATGTCTCTTTGTCTTTGTTTTTTTTACATCTTCAGTATAATGCATCTTGGAGAAGATTTGCTAGAATCCAGGTATCTAGAGAACCTATTTTATTCTTGAATTTGGGGTTCTAGATCTTTCCATAGTTTTGGAAAGTTCTCGTCTACTATTTGTTTGAGTATGCACTCTATAGAGTGCTCTGCTCCTTCTTCCAATCCTATTATCCTGATGTTGTTTTATCTCATGGAGTCAGATAGTTCTTGCAGAGTTCTTTCAATTATTTTGTTTTTTCTGTATTCCCTATCTTCCTCTTTCTGAGATGTTTCCATATTCCAATCTTCAATATCACTAAATCTTTCCTCCATCTGATTGGCCCTGTTTTCTATGGCAGTTATTTCATTTCTCACTTCTTTCATTGTATTATATAGCTCTCGAATTTCCATCTCATTCTTCCTTATAGTTTGAATTTCTTTGTTAAACTATTCCTTTTGTTCATGTATTTCCTTTCTGAGACCATTCATTTCAGCTATGGTGTTTTGCCAGTATGTTTTTTTTTTTCTCTGAGTGCCTTTAGAGCAGCTATTTTATATTCTCTGTCAGTTAGTTCATAAATTTGTAGATCTATAAGATCCTTTTCTGGAGATTTTTCATATTCCTTCTGAGCAGTTTTAAATCCTAAGGTAATCATATTTTCTGTTGTGTTCTTCTTTGGCATAAAGGTTTTATTTCCAGCAGAGCCCAGGAGATCTCTTCCTTTCTCTGACTAGTATTTTTGTGGTGTCTTCCTATAGAGCAGACACTAGGTGGCTCTTGGGGTCAAGTTTTGCAAGAGAGGGGAGGTGTGTAGGTCATATCTCTGGTCTCCAGCAGTGTTTGGAAGCAAGGCGCATTGGTCCATGGTCTCCACACTTCCTACATTTCATTGGGGAAGCTGTGGGTGAAGGAGGAGGCCAACAAAATGCAAGCTGAGGCTGCTCCATCTCTTGTATTTAGTTGGGGAAACTGGGGGTGATGGAAGGCTGATGGGATGCAGGCTGAGGCCATTCACATTAGTCAGGGTGAATTCTGTCAAGTCCGCCTTTGTCCTTTCTCCAGCATTTTATCCCCAGCCATGTTTCAGCGATTCTTTTCCATGGCAACCCCACCGGGCAGCATTTGCAAGCACAAACTCCGAGCAGGGTGTGCATTTGCATGCCACAAGGTGAGGGGTGCACCACATGAGGGTCCCGGACCCATGTGTGCCCTTAGCTCTGAGGGCACCTGGATTCACGACGCTGTATCTGGGGCCCTAATCCAGTTGAGGGCAGTTCAATGCCTTGCTTGGCTTCCTTGTTACTGAGAACCTCAGAGCTTGGCTCCCAGACTTTTTCTTCAATATACTGCTTTTAAGTACAGTTCCATCATGATCTCCTCGCATTCCCACCGCTGTGGTTTCCACTCTTGTCTCCCCTTGGCCTCCTCCGTCTTTTATATAGCCACGGTGGTTTTGGGTCACGATCCTTTACTGCTCCCTCCCTTCTCTCCCGCTCACCACTGTTTCTCTAACCTTCAGGTGTTTTCTCGTGATTTCTCAGTTGTGGATTTCTCAGTGTGGATTTCTCAGTTGTCTCTATGCCATTCAGTGTTTCCCATGTTGGATCCTTGCTGGCCTTTTAATTGTATTTTTTGGAAGAGGTTTTAGGGACCTCCTATCCGGTTGCCATCTTACTGATTCTCGTCTGTCATGTCCCTTTAGTTGCCTTCAGTTTGAAACTTTTCCAACCTTCTTTTTATCTTTAATGACACTAACATTTTGGGCTAATACAGTAACAATCTCTGTGCATTAAAAAAATAATGTTCATTATTTTGACTTTGTTTCCTTATGGTTAGATTCAGGTAATGCTTTCTGGGATGGAAAACTACATAAATTATGCTGTGTCATTCTCAGGGTATCACACGTAAAGGCACGTGATGGCTATTTCCTTCTCATTGTTAATGTACATTTTCTTCACTTAGTTTAGGTGTTGTCCAATTTCTCCACTCATAGTTATGTTTCCCCCATTAAAACTGGTAATCATTCTCTGGGGAAACACTTTAAAACCATGAAAGTATCCTGCTCATGATCAACATTTCCTCCTATATTTAGGGTACCTGAATCAGTCTTTACTATGATAGTTGCAAAACGATGGTCTTCCAACTCCAGTGTTCTTTCTACATTTGCCAATCAATACTCAGCATGGTACTATATACAAGGGCCTTCCTTTTCTCCCGATTTATTTATTGGTATAAATTCATAATTTTCTACTTTTTTGATATTTTCTAATTCATTACTGTACTCATTTGGAGCTCAAATTTTCCCTTATTTGATCAGTGGGAGCCTTTTCAAGTTGGTACCTGCATCCTTGTAATATAGCTCTATAGTTTTTTATTTGTTTTGTTTTGTTTTGTTCTTAGAATTCTGTTACTTTCTGGCACAACAAGCTGTTCCAGGCTCATCTCTTACCTTCTATGCCTCAGTCACAGAATCAGCCATTTTTCCAAAAAGCCCTGGTTTCTTTCAGTACAGAATATAGAGTTTAGAAACCAAGTTTCTGAGCACTAGCTGTGTTTATTACTATTAGGGTGTCACTGCTCCTAGGAAATATATATAGTCAGACATAGCAAATAAAAATTCAGGATAGTGACACTTGCATTTCAGGTAAACATTGAAAAGTTCAGTATAAATATAGCCCATAAAATATTTGGGACATGATCTATATCAAAATATTGCTTGCTTTATAGCTGAAATTCAAGTGTAACTCTGCATTTTATATTTTATCTGGCAATCCTAATACATATATGTAAATGTACACATACATATGCATAGACACATTTGTATATACATTTTAGAAATAGTTCACATAGATACTTGAACTGACTCTAAATGGAAAGAAAGAATTTGCTTGATGGACAAGGAAGGGAAAGGGATTCTAGGTAGAGCAAGTGGCATATTACAGTACTTAAGAGAAATTCGAGGAGATCAAATTTTACTGAGTGTGGAGGGTATAACAAGAGATTAAATTTTTAAACAGATGAATGACATGATAATATTTTTTAGATAATCATTCTACTGGCACCAAAGAGGCCAGGATATAGAAGGTGATACAAGAGGCAAGGAGATATGTTAGTCCAAAGGAGAAGTGTCAAGTAATAAAAAGACAATGGTCATGAAGATGGAGAGGAATTCAGGGGATATAGTGGAGTAAAAAATGGTAAGACTTGATGACTGGACTTATAAAGCATTAATGTATAAATTTATACAGGGTTGAAAAGAAGGATAATGCCTGTTTTTTTCTGGCTGGGTCAACTCAGTGGCCAGTGGTGCTGTTCACGGGGATGGGAAACATTGGAGAAGCAGACTTAGAAATAGGAGCAAGGAGTTCAGTTTTGGACAAGTTGAGTTTGAGTTGCTGTTGGAAATTCGTGTTGAGATGTCCGGAAGGTAGTTGCATCCAAGCTCAGGAGAATGTTCAGGATGGAAAAATATGAACATGGGAGTCACCTGCATTTTTATAAATTGTTTTTAAAAAGTTATTGGAGTAGGCAATGTTGTCCAGGAAAAGCCTATGAAAAGGAAAAGAAGAGGAAAAGAGCACTGAGCATCAGCAATGTTCAGGGGACGGGCAAAGGAGGTGGATCCAAAAAAAGGAGACTGAAAGGTGGTCAGAAAGGTTGAATGAATGCCAGGAAAGTTGAAATCATAAAAGCCAAGTAAAAAGAGATTTATTAATGAGGTGAAGGTCAAATACAGCAGAGAGGTCAAGATAGGTATTGAAAAGTATTCCCTGGATTTGTTTTGTTACAGAGGAGGAAATGCAAAAAAAGCATGGATCCAAGAGCCAGACAGACAAGGATTTCATCACCCAGCTCCACATATTCTAGCACATTTTTCAACATCTGTGCCTGTTTATTTGTAAGATGGGGATAACAATAATGAATACTTCATAAGGTTGTTAGGATTATGTAAGCTTAACCATGAAAAACATTTACTGAGGCCTAATACACAGGAGGTGGAATGTTATATCTATTGCTTCAGAGTAAGAAACAAACTATTGAAGATATTCTTATCTCAAGCAGGAAAGTAATATGATGTGCCTACAAAATTTTTGGCTACAGAAGTATAAGTCAGGAACCCTGCAGTTGGACTCATGGTTTCAAGGTCATATCACTGCAGTTGTAATGAAAATCTAGTTTAGGAAGCTGCTGCTGCTGCTGCTACCATCAGTACTGCTCCCACTACAGTTTCTCATCTACAAAGCTTTAAATACACACACTGGAATATATAGTTTAGAAACGACAAACATATCCTTGGAACTGCCTGCCAGCCACCAAGCCCCAGGAAGTTATCTTCTATTTAACTTAAGTCTTCCAAATATTGTGTAAAGGCATCTCATTGCCAGAACTGAAAATATATTAGAACCCACATTGCATCCAGAACCCTAGCTGCAAGGGAGTCTGGGATGGGTATTCTTTAATCTTTTGGGGAAAACATTAAAAGGATAATTATGGATGCTGAGTAGCAACAGATAATATCCAGAGCATCTATTTTGAGTAGGAACAAATATAGTCTTCCTGACTGCTGGTCAAAATATATGATATCACTGACTGACAAGATATTAGCAATCATAAAGAGGGATGTGGACAAGACTAAAGATCAAGGGATAAGCTTAAACAGAAAAATAGGTATCTCCTTTTCTAATATTGGAAGAAAAATGGTGAGAAGAGGTACAAACAGTTTATAGGTTGGGGCTAGAGGAGAAGGGTGATGAAGTTAAGGAAGGTTCTGTCTCATAGCACGTATCATATGTGTAAAGTGGGGACCAAATATTACCTGCACTTAGTGAAAAAAGTTAAAGCTGCCTAGGGTGCCTGATACGACTGGAGAGTAATGAGAGAAATGCTAAAGGAAACTGACATAGGATAATAAATCTTTCTGCACACAAGCTAGGGAAAAAAAAGGAAACACAGGACTTATTTTATAAAGCATTGTTATTCTTATTTATTGAAAATGTCAATTTTAAAAGTCTTCAAAATAAAAACAAGTAGAAAATTTGAGCTTGTGTAAGAAGGGACATGACAGGAACTGAAAAGCCTCTAAGGCAGCAGTTTAATTAGAGGGCAACAGAAACCCATTTATAGAGTATTGTAAACAATACAACTATGGAGACACTGCCCTCAGGTTAACATGGCTTCATTTCCTTTATATTATAATTTAGCATGTGAGCATGGACACTACTCTGCACAAGCTTTGTTATCCAGAGTACTGAGGGCCTCTCATCAGAAGAGCTAAGTCCCCAAAACATGCATATGTACGTGTCACTTTAAAATAAAGACCTTCCAATATTTTAGCTACCTTATCAGCTAAAATATTTTGTAATCATTAACAAGTTTCCTGTGGATATAGTTTGCACATTTATTGCAAGCTATTGCCTAACCACAGAGAGGGCAGATGTTAAGATCTGTGTTGTTTTTAATTTTAGGTAAAGAACGACATATCTAAACTGCTGTGCTTAAAAATAGAACAACAGCCAATTTCTAGAAGTCTTCTTCACTCTCTAGCTTCCAAAGACAGATTATCTGTGGTTGCTTGATGTTGGACTGCAGGAGTAGTCAATTTCCTATGGATGGTATAATTTCTGTTGTGCAGCAAGCAGTCAACAGCCCCGTACCTTATAGATATGGGAACTTGAGACTCCTGTACTAGAAAGAAAAAGGGCTAAGTAATCTGAGAGTTTCAAATTTCAAACTTGGTTTCTAAACCACATTTACAAAAAACACATTTATAGGCACCCATTAAATGTATCTGGAAGATAACTTTGTGACCAAAGTTATCCATGGGCCCTTTGCTCCCTTTCTGTTTTATCTTCCCCACCTGACCAAATTTCACCTCTTTGGGAGAGAGCCTGGGGCTGAATTCTAATTGTGTGGAATTAGAATGTGTGATGCCCTTCTGTGACCATCTTCTAAACCTGGTTTATCACAGTTCTGATTTATACTTACAAAGGTGATGGTTTGATTTGATGAGTAACTTGAGTAAACTAGTTCCAAATAACCAGTTTCACTAGTAGTCAGCACACAGATACTAAAGTTGTCCTCTTTTTCTGGATATGCAAACTGAACCAACAGCATATTTCTTCAAATAATACCTAGAGTCCTACTCAAAGAGGCTGATGAATATTACAACTTGTCACAGTATATATGGGAGAGCAATAAAGTGAGTTAAAGCTGTCTGCTAGGGCACAATATCTCCTCAATGGCAGAAGTCACAATTTGAATATGCAGTGTAAATAAAGTAACTGCTCACAGTCTATATTTTTAAACAGTAAGCAAAGCATACACATACTAGTTTACACATCACTTCATATCATTGGCTAAAAGCGCTGGTAAAATATAAAACTTACACACAAGGCAGAAGGCTAGCGGGGGATTTTATCATGTACTAGGGAAGAGATGGTCAATTCTCCTGCACTGTCAAGTGCAATTTGCTAATGGATTTGGTGTTGGCATGGATGACCAGGGCTTCTGACCTACAGAGTTAAATGTAACCCCTCCAAAAATAAAAAAAGAATAAGGGCCCTACTTTCTTCTTAGTCTTATAGACAACATAGTACAGTAATTTTTTTAAAAATGTGTGCATTGAGCAGTGGCACATGATGGTCCAAGGACAGGCAGGTGGTTCATTGGGCAAATATGCTCATCTTTCAGCCTACTTTAGTTATAGCTCAAAAAGATTTGCCTTCAGTAAATTAGGTACTGAGGGGCTTCCAGATATAGAAAAGCATTGGGAGAAAAGTCAAGTTTACCTTTAATAAGCCATGACCAGCTGCCTTGGGATAGTAGTCAGCCCTAAAAGGGTAATGGTTGTTAAAGAGGCACTACGAATTGAAGGCCGTATGAATACCACTTAACTATTTCCTACATTAGCTTTCCTTCTATTATTGGAAAAGATGACAGGGAGACTTCTACCACCACCTCTTGCTTTTACCCCATCAAAAAAAAAATGTAACCAACCAACCAATAAGCAGACAACAACAGTCAAGCAAACAGAGGGCAAGTGACTGACTAAAATACAAAATAAAAACCTAAGAAGTGAGCAAACTGAGTCAAATGATTCAACTGGACATTTCAAGATGCACTGGAGGTACACTCTACCCAGCTGCACAGTGATGGTTACGGAAGAATGGAGGTCTTGCCACTGCACTCAACCCTAATACACTCATCGGTCTGCTTCAACAGTCTCCGGACCAGCTTTTCTAGGTCCCTTCTTGATTTCAATTCTTCTTCCAGGCATTGCTTCATTCTTTTATTCTCCTATGATAAGAAAAGACTTGTTGATTACTAAACAGAGGCAGCTTCTCAACACTCCTCCTACCCATCCTCTTGGTGGCCTTCACCATTGACTACAGTTTTCTTCCTTAAACACCTGTCTCTCATCTTCTAAGACAAGACAGCCTCTTCATTTCCTACCCCTCTCTGACTAACTTTTTGCATTCCTCTTCCTTGAAATACAAGCATTCTCTAAGGCTCTTGCCATGACCCACTGCTAATTCAATACTTTTTTCACTTAGTGTCTGTTCTCTTTCAACTCAAGTATCTATTAAGGGCCCTCCCAATTCTATCTGGTACTGACTTCATTTCATCTCATGAGAACTAGGTCCATAGTCCTTAATGCCTACTTAGTATTTCCACCTAGATGTGTTACAAGCATCTCAAACTCATTGTTAACTCATAATGAGTTCGGGATCTTGATCACCCCAAACTTCCTTTCCTCCTGTGGTTGTTGATATCTATGAAGGGTACCATCATATCAAACTAGATACCCCAGTAAGAAGCTTCATATTCAGTTCCCTGGCTCTTTAATACCAACATTACAGCATCATTTTCCACAGGCTCTAACTCTATGAGGTGCCTTCTTTACATTCCTCTTCTGCAGCCTCACTTGTACTGCCTCAGGTCAGGACTTCATTATGTCACACCCTGAGTTTTGTAATAAGTTCCAAAGTGGTCTTCCAGTCTCTGGTCTCTCTCCCCTCCAATCCATCTTTTACCCTGTTACAAGGTACAGTCCTCAAATACAAGAAAAAATGTGCATCATGGAGCACTGGATCACATCTGCAGAGGAGTCATGATTTATGGTTTTGGTTCCACTGACACTGTCATGGATTACTTATCTTTTCTTAAATTCTGTTTATAAATGTCAGGGAACATGAAAGTTGTACCTAAGTTTGGGATCCTACTGTAAATCACTACACAGGTATATAAGCAAGCCTCGGAAGTTTCAACCCAAGACCACATGGTAAAGTCAACAAAACCCACCTTGATGACACAAAGTAAAAATTCCCATCTCACTGTATTGTTCCTAGACCTTTCCTAAGACCACCTACGGGTGTGTGGCAAGAATGAGGGAGTGGTCCTGTTATGTTCTGAAAAAAAAAGGCATATTTCATTACCTGTTTCAGTTCTTTGACCTCATCTTTCAAGGCATAAACTGTGTCGACGAGGCTCCTATAACATAAAGTTCAGAGATTAATAGTTGACATTGAAGTATTGTTAAGTAATATTTAAGAAAAGCAGCTTTATAGAAATTAGGTTCTGAAGAAAATGGATTTTCTAGCTGATCTAGAAGAGATATTGTGATAAATTGTCCTTGTGTTCCTCATTGTTATAGGCTAACCACCATCACCACACCTGCTCTTGCAAATGCCAATTTATTGCACCTTTTCTATATGTCCCTCTTCCTTTACCACTCACTTCCCAGCTTGAGTGAGTACCAAAGAAACCCCCAAACAAACAAACAAACAAACAAGCAAACAAATAGAGCTCATCATCAGATTTTTATTTCCATCTTTGAAGCAGGAATAAACATCACCTAACATATAATTAGAGGTGTCAGAGTGCTCTGCTTATCTTATCATACCAATGCATTGCCCTTCTCATCTATCTGAACCTACACAATCTTACATAGCACAAAGTCAGGGGCATTATTCCTAGAAGATCCCATATATTCCAGAAAAGGATCAAGCACTCTGGCTGAGTTGTGGAGCAGTAATTTTATCATGGACTATCTCCCTGGATAAGGATGTTGGAGACCTAAGTTCCAGCTCTAATTAACTACTCACCAGGGCCTCTAACCTTAGGTAACCAGTTTCCTTATCATCCTCTCTTGGTCTTACTTTCTTCACATAACAAATGGAGATAATACCACATTCCTTGAAAACCTCACAAATTTGTTGTGGGGATTAATATGAGGGGGAACCCCCTCAAAAATCAGAATTACCTTCTATAGTGTGAGCCCCTCGTAGTAAAGGCTTTTCCTGCTAGGTGAATACTCTAGGAACCCATCTGCATCAGTGTACAAGCTGGTTTTGTTTTGAGAGGCTATATTCAGCTTCAGTAAGTTGTTTTGGAGATTCTTTCAATGCATTTGTCCATTGCATGATGGTGATTTACATGAACAATGTGCAGCATGACAACACACCTACATACACCACACTGAGTGTTTCGTGGTTTTTTTACCAAAAACACCATAAACCCCACGTTCTACCCTCCATATTCATCCAGTCATTTTTTGTTTCTGTAGATGAAAAGAGTCCTCACAGAAAGACATTTTGTCTATGTGGAAGAGGTGAAACAAAAAACTGCAGAAGCACTAAAAGGCATCAAAATTGACAAGTTCAAAAACTGTTTTGAGCAGTGAAAAAAGCATTTCAATAGGTGTATTCCATCAAACAAAGAGTACTTAGAAGGTAACTGAAATTTAGAAGGTAACTGTAAAAACAAATATACAATTTTTATAAATAAATTCTAGGTTTTTTGGGTCCTACTCTATATAGCTTTAATAATAATAATAATTTAAGCCTTCCCCTCACCCAGCTTGCAGGTGCAGGTGGGCCTTAAATCTGAATATCCATCAATCTGGCAAACAAGAATTGCCTCACCCTGGTGATTCCCTGATACACACATTGGCCTGAATCTCGTTCAGTGGCTGTTCCTCACAAGTTGCCAGCCTCAGTCCACATTACAGACTTGTGTAAAATCTATCAAAGGTTCACAAACCCCAAAGAAGCACCAGGTGACCTTGGCATGCCCTGAAACACATGCTAAGTGGCCCGAAGTCTGTCACTAGTGGCAGTTGACGTTGATTCACAGCATAGCCTCTCTGAGTCACCTCTAAGCCCAGAACAGGTAGGTACCAGCCACAGATCACTTTGTAGCTCCTACCAGGTGGCCTTGGACAAGGCAAATGCAGCAGATGAACTTGGCATGCACCAGAGCCCTTCCCAAGAGACCCCAGAACCAACATACCTGGCGGCTGGCTTAAAACTATACTACAGCACCACCTAATTACCTCCACAAACAACACACCCAAAGGGGAGACTCAGCAGACACCAGAGCCCTGCTAAAGTGAATCCCACTCCATGGGGTCAGTCACTGCACAATAGCTCATTTGCTATAGTCACAGCCAATCCTCAAAGTCAATACCACTCACTGATGTGCTAACGGCAATCAAGGCTCAACTACAACAGAAGGGCACATACAACACACATAAGGGTGTACTTGGGCACTTGACTCAGGTGACAAGGGAGACTGTGCCCCTGGGCCTAAAAGAACACCTACTAAATAAGGCCACTCTACTAAGATGGAAGACATAGCAGCTCTACCTATACACTGAAACAAGCACAGGGACGGAGCCAAAATGGAGAGACAAAGAAACATGTCCCTCACCAAAGAACTGAACAAAGCTCCCGAGAAAGAACCTCACAAAATGAAGACAAACAATCTACTAGATGCAGAGTTCACAACACTGGTTATAAGGATGCTCAATGACTTCAGAGAGAACTTCAGTAAAGAGATAGAAAACATAAAAATGGAGATAGAAAACAAAAAAGGGAACTAGTAAGAAATAAAGAATACAATAACTGAAGAATATACTAGATGGAATTAACAGCAGAGTGGACAAAGCAGAAGATTGAATCAATGATTTGGAATGTAACATAGCAGAAAATACACAATTGGCAGATCAAAATGAAAAGTCAATTTTTAAAAATGAGGATAGTTTAAAGAATCTCTGGGGCAACATCAAATGTAACAACATTCACATAATACGTGTACCAGAAGGACAAGAAAGAGAGCAAGGGATTGAAAACCTATAGAAAGAAATATGGACTGGAAACTTCCTTTCCTTTACTGGTAAAGAAAACATTGATATGAGTTTAGAAAACACAAAGAGTCCCAAACAAGATATACCCAAACATGTCCACCAAGACACATCATAATTAAAATGCCAAAGGTTAAAGACAAAGAGAGACTCTTAAAAGTGCGAGAAAAAAGCAGTTAGTTACCTATAAAGGAGCTCCTATAAAACTCCAACCGATTTCTCAGCAGAAACATTTTAGGCCAGAAGAGAATGGTATGAAATATTCAAAGTGAAGAAAAGCAAGGACCTACAACCAAGGTTACTCTACCCATTAAAGTTATTTAGAATAGAGAAAAGGTAAAGAGCTTCGGAGACAAATAAAGCTAAATAAGGTCATCAGCAGAAAACCAGTGTACAAGAAATGATTTTTAAAAAGCCTTTTTAAGATGAAAGAAATAAAAAATATGAATAATAAAATGACAATAACTACAAAGCTATCTATAATTACTTTAAAGGTAAGGGGACTAAAGGTTCCAATCAAAAGACATAATGTACCTGAATGGATAAGAACATAAGACATATATGCAGGGTCTGGCAGAAGTAATGCTGGACCCTGTGGTTGGAAGGATACATGAATGGCTCGCACAAGATGGACAGCAATTTTAACATTTCACGTAAAATCTCATATAATGTACTTGAGTGTGATATTGATATGCTACAGAATTCCATGCTTATGATTTTGTAATAAAAGATTTGGTATAGGTTACCAGCTCATAAAAAGGGTGTTATTTGTGCCAGACCCTGTATACGCTGCCTGCAAGAAACTCACTTTAAATAAGATACACACAGATTAAAAGTAAAGGGATGGAAAAAGATATTTCATGCAAATAGAAACAAATAAACAAACAAACAAAAACCTGGGGCAGCAATACTTGTATCAGACAAAATATATTTTAAAACAAAAGCCATAACAAGAGACAAAGAAGGACATTTCATAATGATAAAGGTATCAATCCACCATGAAGATATAACCCTTGTAAACAGTCATGGCATCCAACATAGGAGCACCTAAATTCATAAAGCAAATATCGATGGACATAATGACTGAGAAAGACAGTAATACAATATTTGTATGAAATTTTAACACCCCGTTGACATCAATGGACAGGTCATCAAGACAGAAAATCAACAAGGAAATGCAGAAGGTTTAAATGACATATTAGAGCAGTTGGATTCAGTTGATATTTTTAGAGCATTTCACACCAAAGCAGCAGCATATAAATACTTTTCAAGCACACATAGCACATTTATCAAGGTAGATGACACATTAGGCTACAAAACAAATCTAGATAAATTTAAGAAGATTGAAATAATATCAAACATCTTCTCTAATTACAATGATATGAAACTAGAAATCAATTCAAGAAAAAAACTGAAAAACACACAAACACATGGAGATTAAATAGCATGCTACTAAATATTGAATGAGTTAATAATAAGATCAAAGAAGAAATCAAGTGATTCCTTGAGAAAAATAAAAATGAAAACACAATGACCCAAAATCTTTGGGACACAGCAAAAGCAGTCCTTAGAGGGAAATGTATAGCAATACAGGCCTACCTCAAGAAACAAAAAAAATCTTAAATAAACAATCTAAATGTACAGAGAACTATAATAAGAACAAACAAACCCAAGGTGAGTAGAATGAATGAAATAATAAAGAGTAGAAATAAACAAAATAGATTGAAAAAAACAAAATTAAGAGAAAAACCAAACAAACAGTACAAAAATTGGTTTCTTGAAAAGATAAGGAAAAATGATAAATCTTTAACTAGATTTATCAAGCAAAAAAGGGAGAGGAATCAAATAAAAAAAATCAGAAATGAAAGAGAAGCGACACCACCACAGAAATACAATTTATTATAAAAAAAAATACTACAAGGCTCTTGCAATACGGTAAAGTAGATGAATACTGTGCCTGCTTTGTTCAGTGAACACATTAAAATTACAACTAAATTGCTGAACAACCAACCTGGAGAACCATCTGAATTCTAGCTAAAGAGAAGTTTTATTCTTAAATTATAAGAATATAAAGAAGGGGAGACCACACTGAGACTGGTAGGAGGGGAGCAGACAAAAAAGGAGCCAAACCTCTGGTGGCAGTAGAGAATCAGGAAGGATATCCCAGACACTGAGGTTCCCCTGGAGGTACAAGGGACGCCATCCCCATACCAGGCTTCTCAGCTCAGAGCACTCATCCTGGGAAAGAGAGCTCCACAACATCTGACTGTGAAGAACAGTGGGCACTCTGACCATTTGGTTGGGACAAAAGGCTGCAGGAAACCCAGATGTTTTCTTAAAGTACCTGTGCAGACTCAGTCATCCATGGGTACTCACTCTGGGCTCTGGCAGAGGGACAGAGACTCGGGGGGCATTGGAAGCAAACGGGGCAAACTGAGGTATGTGGATTTAGGGCAAGGACTGGAGGAAAGTCACCATTTTTCCTGGGTGAGTATTCCTCCCATGAAGCTAGCTGGTGGGTGCCATCTTTCCTGTGTTGCACCTGCCCCAACATTGCCAAATCTAAACCTGATTGGTCTTGTGAACTCTGACTAGTGGGCACCATCTTTCCTGTATTGTGCCCTCCCCGACATGGCCAAATCTGAACCAGATTGTTCTGGTGAGCTCCACTTGCTCCACCCTGCAGAGTCACTGGGATCTCACCCAACCCAACTCGCCAATGTCAGAGGCATTTTCTCTGGTGAGCAGCAAGCCACACTTGCATTGCAATCTTTCTTGGAAAACTGTTTAAGTTCACAGGCCCCAGGTGGCAGCAACAGGCACTGGTGTGCTCTGAGTCTTTTGCTGAGTAGCTCCAGGCACAGCACTGGCACCAAACCAGAATCTATAGGAGTACCCAGCACAGGTTACCAGGGAGATGGTGCCAGTACCCCACAGGACACCTACTACATAAGGCTATCCAGCAATACTGGGAAATGTAGCATTTTTATCTAATATGTAGAAACAAACACAGACAGGCATCCAAAATAAGGAAACAAAAAGATACATCTACAATAAAATAATAGCTGAAAATTCCAAAAGAAGAACTAAACAAGATGGGGGCAAGCAACACACCAGATACAGAGCCCAAAATGATGACTTTAAGGATGCTCAAAGAACTTAGTGAAAACTTCAACAGAGAGATAACAAGTACAAGAGGGACACAGAAACCATAAAAAAGAACCAATATTCTTCAGAAGTGAAGAACACAATAAATGAAATTCTGAATGCAAGAGAAGGAATCACCAGCAGACTGGGTGCAACAGAAGATTGAATCAGCAAATTGGAAGACAAGGTAGCAGAAAACATCCAGTGAGAACAGCAAAAAAGAAAAAACAATCCAAAAATGAGGATAGGAGTTCCCTGATGGTGTAGTGGCTTAAGGCTTCGGTGCTGGCGCTGTCAACGCTGTGGCCTGGGTTCGATTCCCAGTCAGGGAGCTACCCACATACCAAAATGCAAAAAAAAAAAAAAATGAGGATAGTTTAAAGGGCCTCTGGCACAACATCAAGCATAACAACTTTCGCATCATAGAAGTACCAGAAGGAGAAGAGAGAAAGCAAGGAATTGAGGACCTATTTGAAGAAATAATGACTGAAAACATCCCTAACTTGGCAGAGAAAACATACAAGCCCAGGAAGCACAGAGAGTCCCAAACAAGATAAACCTAAATAGGCCCAGAAAAGGGCACATTATAATTAAAATGGCAAAGGTTTAAGGCAAAGAAAGAATCCTAAAAACATCAAGAGAAAATAAACTAGTTATGGATAAGGGAGTTCCCATAAGACTCTCAGCTGGTTTCTCAACAGAAACTTTGCAGGCCAGAAGGGAGTGACAGAAAACATTCAACGTGATGAAAGCAAGAACCTACAACCAAGATTACTCTACCCAGCAAGGTTATCATTCAAAATCAAAGGATAAATGAAGAGCTTCCTTGACAAAAGCTAAAGGAGTTCATCACCACCAAACCAATACTACAAGGAATGTTAGAAGGACTACTTTAAGATGGGGGATAAAAAAGCAAAATTATGAATAATAAAATGTCAATAGGTACACACCAATAATTACTTGCAATTTAAATAGATTAAAAGCTCCAATCAAAAGACATAGAGAGTATTGCATTGAGCAGAGTGTTAAACAGAGAAAGACAGATGCAAGTTTACTTTGCTTATAGGTGAAATCCAAAGAAGAAATAAACAAGTGGAACAGGAAGATTCATAGATACAGAAAACATTTGGTTTGCTGCCATATGGCAGTAGGGTTGGTGGAGGGGTGAAATAAGGAGAGGGATTGGGAAATTCAATTTGGTGGCTACAAAGTAATAGCTATGGGGATATATGGTATAGCATGGGAATATAGTCAATAATATTGCAATAACTATGGGTGGCATCAGGTGGGAACTAGATTTGTTGGGGTAATGGGATGAGGTTGGGAGGGATGGGTGAAAAAGGGGAAGAAACAAGAAGTACAAATTTATAGTCACAAAACAGTAATAACAATTTAAAGTACAGCATAGAGCATAAAGTCAATAACATTATAATAACTAACTATATATGGTGTCAGATGGGAACCACATGTATCAGAATAAGGAATTTGTAAGTTATATAAATGTCTCATCACTATGCAGTACACCTGAAACCAATATAATATTATATGTCAAAGGTTATTGAAAAATAAAAATAAATGAGGAGGAAAAAATACTACAAACAATTACCATATTTTGCTGTGTATAATGCACACTTTTTGCACAAATTTGTGAGGAAAAAGTAAGGTTGTACATTATATAAGGGAACTACTAATTCTTTATCTATATAAAAGTTTTTAATTATTTTATTTATGCTTATGAGTTAAAAGTACAGCTGTAGAAATCAATAATGATATCCATATGCAAAATAATATCCTGAAATATGATAATCAGGTGGGGGTTTTTTGCTAAATTTATAGAGGTGACATTGGTTAGTAAATATTTCATAGGTTCCAGGTGTACACTTCTATAATCCACTGCCTATGTGTTGCATTATGTGTTCACCACCCAGAGTCAGTTCTCCTTCCTTCACCATATATTTGACTTCCCCTCCCTGCTTATCCTCAGGTAACCACTAAACTATTGACTATGTCAATGAGTTTTCATTTCCTTGTTGCTTTCAGTTTTATATTCCATATATGAGTTTTGTTAAAATATAAATGCTAAAATTCCTTTATAATACAAAAAACAAGTACCTAAATGTAAACAAATAAAAATTTGAATTAAAAAATTAAAATGAAAAACAAATTTCCTGAAAGTTTGAGCCAAAAACGTGGGTGCACATTATACACAGCAAAATATAGTATATACCAACAAATTAAACAACCTGGAAAAATGGAAATATTCCTAGAAACATACAATCTTCCAAGACTGAAAATAAAAGAAACAGAAAATCTAAATTAACTAATTACTCCTAAAAGAATTGAATCAGTAATTTAAAAATTCCCAACAAGAAAAAGTCTTGGACCAAGTGAATTTTATCAAACATTCAAGGAAAAATTAGCACGTATCCTTCAAACTAGTCCAAAAAAATGCAGCAGTAGGGAAAGCTCCCAAGTTCATTTTACAAGGCCAGTATTACCCTGATTCCAGAATCAGACAAAGACACTATAAAAAATAAAATTATAGGGCAGTATCTCTGAGGAACATAGATGCAAAATTCCTCAACAAAATATTAGCAAACTGAATTCAGAAGTAGAGTAAAAAGTTCATACACTATGATCATAGGGATTTATTCCTGAGATGTAAGGTTGGTTCAATATCCACTAATCATTAACATGATACATCACATAAACAAAATGAAGGATAAAATCATATAAAAATGTCAATAGATGTGGAAAAAAGCACTTGATAAAATCCAGCATTTTTTATGATAAAAATTTTCAGCTAAGTAGGAATGCAGGAAACATATCTCAATATAATAAAGTCCATATATGACAAACACATAGCTAACATCATACTCAACAGGAAGAAGCTAAAAACATTTTCCTTAACATCACGAACAAGACAAAGATGTTGATTTCTACCACTTTTATTCAATATAGTATTGAATGACCTAGCCACAGCAGTCAGACAAGAAAAAGAAATAAAAGGCATCCAAACTGGAAAGGAAGAAGTAAAACTGTCATCATTTGCAGCTGGCAATACACCATATAAAGAGAACTCTAAAGATCCCACCATAAAAAAAAAATCTATTAGAACTGCTAAATGAATTCAGTGAAGTATTAGGATGCAAAATTAATATTCAGAAATTGGTTGCATTTTTATACACCGATAACAAACTATCAGAAAGAGAAATTAAGAAAACAATTCCATTTACAATGACATAAAAAATATGAGATACCTAGGAATAAATTTAACTAAGGAGGTAAAACACCTGAACTCAGAAAACTCTAAGACACTAAAGAAAGAAACTGAAGAATATACAAATGAATGGAAGCATATACTATGCTCATGGATAAGAATTAACATCATTAAAATGTCCATACTACCCAAAGCAATCTATAAATTCATTGTAATCCCTATCAAAATATCAATAGCATTTTTCTCACAATTAGAACAAGTGATCTTAAAATGTATATAGAAACACAAAAGATCCCAGATATCAATGCTAATCTTGAGACAGAAGAAGAAAATTGGAGGTATCATCCTATCTGATATCAAACTTCACTACAAGGCTATAGTAATCAGAACAGCATGATACTGGCATAGAAACAGACATATAAATGAATGGAATAGAATAGAGAAACCAGAAAAAACCCACCTCTATATGGTCATTTAATCTATGACAAAGGAGGCAAGAATATGGGGTAAAGACATCAATAAATGATGTTGGAAAACTGGATGTATACATGCAAAAAACTGAAAATACAGTACTTTTAAACACTATATACAAGAATAAACTCAAAATGAATTAAAGACTCAAATGTAAAACCCAAAGACATAAAACTCCTAGAAAACACAGGCAGTAAACTCTTTGACATTGCTATTAGTAATATTTTTTTATATATCTCCTCAGGCAAGGGAAATGAAAGAAAACAAAAAAAGCAAATGTGACTACATCAAACTAAAGTGTTTATACAGCAAAAGAAACAATTAATAAAATGAAAAGATAACGTACTGGATGGGAGAAGATATTTGTCAATGACACATGGAATAATGGGTTAATATTCAAATTACAATAGATAAAGGACTCATACAACTTAATACCAGAAGACCAACAATCCAGTTTAAAAATGGGCAGAAGATACTTCTCCAAAGAGGACATACAGATTGTCAATAGACATATGAAAAGATGTTCAACGTCACTAATCATCAGAGAAATGCAAATAAAAACCACAAAGAGATATCTCCCACACCTACTAGAATAGCCATCATCAATGAATTAACAAACAAGAAGTGTTGGAAAGGATGCAAAGGAAATCCTTGTGCACTGTTGGTGGAAATGCAAATTGGTGCAGCCACTATGGAAACAGTATAAAGGTTCTTCAAAAATTTTAATATAGAACTACCTAATGACCCAGCAATCCCACTTCTGGGTATTTATCCAAAGAAATCCAAATCACTAATTCAAAGATATATGCACCAATGTATTCATTGCAGTATAATTTACAACAGCTAAGATATGGACGCAAGCTAAGTATTCACCCGTGGACAATTGGGTAAAGAAGATGTGGTACAAACATTACAGTGGAATATTACTTGGCAATAACAAATGAAATCTTACCATTTGTAACAACACAGATAGATCTACAGGGTATTATGCTAAGTGAAATAAGTCACACAGAGAAAAACAGATCCCATATAATTTCATTTATATGTGGAATCTAAAAACAATATAAACAAACAAACAAAACAGAAAGAAACACAGATACAGAGGAAAAATTGATAGTTCCCTGATGGGAAGGGTTTTGGGAGCTGGGTCAAAAAGGGGAAGGGATTAAGTGCAAATTGGCAGTTATAAAATAGTCATGAGGATATAAATTACAGCATATGAAATATAGTCAGTAATATTGTAATAACTATGTTCGATGCCAGGTCAGTATTAGACTTATCAGGGGGATTACTTCATAAGTTATATAAATGTTTAACCATTATGCTCTAGTCCTAAAATTAATACAATATTGAATGTCAACTGTCATTGAAAAATTGAAAATTTTAAATAAAATAATTATAATATATAATAATTTATATTATTGATTGCCATATGCTAGCCATTATACTTATTATTTCATTAATCTCACTACAACCCTGAAAGTATTAGCATCACACTCATTTTAAAGATCAGAAAAGTGGGGTACAGATAGGTGAAGGAACTTGTCCCAGGTCACACAGCCAACAAGTAGCAGAATTTGGAGTTGAACCAGGGCTGTTCTTCTCATAAGCCAAAGTGCTTTACCATTTGGCCATAGCACTTCATACACCAAATGAAAAAGTACTGTACACTGATTATGTCAAGCACTTTGAAACATTCTATTTGACTTCAGAAATGACTCAAGTTTAAACAAATACATTATTTGGCTACTTCATGTTTATTTTATGAGCCATAATGTATTTAACCTGACTTTTCCCCATTAAGTTACCCTCATTACTTTACAAAGGTATACCGGAAACATAATTTTCCTGAACCTCACTTTACTCATCTGTAAAAGTGGTGAAAGCAATGCTTATCTCACTGGACTGCTGTAAAATTTTAAATGAGGTCAAATAGATGTAGGCCTAGTGACTGATGAAATAAATGTGAGAAGCATCCCTCTGGGCAGGGAAATTGGTACCATGGCATTTCCAGGTGCCACCTCAATCAATGTAGAGTGATATTTTTCTATCTTCTGAAGTGCCTTACGACATGGGGGAGCAGGTTCCAGGGGCAGCCACCACACAGACTTCTGTCCCCTGTGTCTCTCTTTCCCCTTTCTTTTGCTTGGTGGGCAGCCCTCCTGAGGCTCCCAATTGCATGATCAGCAAAAATGGCCACATTCCCAGATGAGAAGAGACAGCACAGGTATTTCAAGAGCCACATTGCCCTCATAGAACCTTTTTTGCAGCCCCCAGACAAATCAGAAAAGCCTGACCCCACTCTACTCACTTTTCTTCGATGATGGTCTGGCCATTGCTTCTGGTTTCTTCGATAATGAGTTTCTCTTCCTCGGGGAGTAAGACTTGTGGAACTGAATCTTTGCGAGTACCTATATGCAAGGGTTACAAGAAGGAGGAGAAGGAAGAGTCACTAGTGAGGACTATTTATAGGTGTTAGTTGCTTTCTTCTATTGTTATTAATGGGTCTTTATTGATAGCCTTGCAACCAGAGAATAGTCACTCAATATTTACTGACAAAATCTTCCTGACATGAGGAAATACTAAATAACCAAATATAATATATTGATTCAATATTGGAGAATGGAGCATCTTATACCCAGAAAAATAATGTGAAAGGGGCATTGTAATGCCTGTCCTCAACCAAGTCTCCGTATTTTCCTGTTTTGTCTCCCCCACAGCAAAGAGCTGACTAATGATCATTCTGTCTCTACACATCTCCAGGGAATGGCACACCACATCCTGCAATGTCTGACAATTAAGTTTGAAAACTTGCCACCATGCACTTATGTTGACAGCACTGTTAAAAAAAAATGCAGTAAGGTTTCACAACCTTGGCATAGCTGTGTCTCAGGTGTGTTCATGTTGACATGTAGTGGTGTCTTGCTGAGTGACATTCATTATTGTTGTTGCATGTTTTTGAGTTCCCTCATGAGTACAATGGAGCTTGAATTAGAACAATGAACAAACATTAAATTTCTTGTTAAACTTTGCAAGAGTGGAAGTGAAATCAGGGAGATGTTAGTCCAAGTTTATGGGGATAATGCCATGAAGAAAACGGAAGTGCACAAGTGGATTAAAAGTTTTTCTAAGGGGAGAGAATGCATCACTGATGAAGAGAGGTCAGGGAGTCCAGTAACAAGCAAAACTGATGAAAACATTGAAAAATGTGTCAAATTGTGTGTCGAAATCATCAGCTGACTGTGAGAAGCATAGCAGACCAAGTAAACATCAATAGAGAAACAAGAAAATCTTTTTATTTGGGGGGGGGGTAGTTCCCTGACTAGGAAGTGAACCCAGGTGGTGGCATTGAGAGCACCGAAGCCTCTACACCACCAGGTAACCCCCCAGTTAGGGAAATCTTAACTGAAAATACTTGGCATGAGAACGTCATGAGCAAAAATGGTCCTGAAGGAGCTCACTGATGAACAAAAGCAAAGGAGTTGAAGTTTGCCAAGACCTTTTGGAGAGACAAGACAATGTTTTGGTCCATATTATCACTGGTGAGGAAACATGAGTGTACCAATATGACCCTGAAACAAAGCATCAAAGTGCACAATAGAAGTCAGCCTATTCTCCACAACCAAAAACGTTGTCAGTCTAAATGAAGAGTCTAAATGATGTTGCTAACCTTTATTGATATCAGAGGGATTTTTCATTATGAATTTGTACCAATTTTACTATTTGTCAACCAAGTTTACTATTTGGAAGTGCTGAAAAGGCTATGTGAAAAAGTTAAACAAAAACTACCTGAAACTTTTGCCAACAACTAACTCATGGCTCTTCCATCATGACAATGCACCAGCTCATATGGCACTGTCTGTGAGGGAGTTTTTAGCCAGTAAACAAATAATTGTATTGAAACACCCTCCCTATTTACTTGATCTGGCCCCCAATGACATTATTCTTTACCTGAAGATAAAGTAAGTACTGAAAGGAAGACATTTTGATGACATTCAGGACATCAAGAGTAAAACAACAACAGCTTGATAAAAACTCTGATAGGCATTCCAGATAAAGAGATCTAAAATTGCTTTGAAAGGTGCACCAGGCATTGGCATCAGTGTGTAGCTTCCCAAGGGGAGTACTTAGAAAAGGATCATAGTGATATTCAACAATGAGGTATGTAAGACTTTTTCTAGGATGAGTTCACAAATTTAATTGTCAGGCCTCATATAATATGGTGCTATATAATTTTAGTAAATTTATAGTAGCATTGCACTGGAACACAATGTGCTTAATGGACCTCTAAAGTATCATTCACTCCCATTTGTTCTCTTTATAGTCTTGGGGGATAAGGTAAGGTCAGGTAAGACCATTTTGATCAAAGATTGAGTCAGGGTTGGTATATTACTACTTCAGCGGCAAACATGCAAGACTTCTCTCTGCTTAGACTATCTCCAGGATCTAGGATGGAAGAGCGACAAAATAGACACAGGACTTGACCAAACAGTTCTCCTGTACCTCCAATCTCACTTTAGTGTTTGGATCATTCCCCCTGGAGCCTTAATCTTCAGTTTCCCTGAACTACTGGTTTTCTCTCTCCTAAGCCAGTCTCCATCGAGTTGTGAACACTAACTGCCTTCAACTGATTACTTCGCTTTTACTGAGGTAGCTGTGTCTCTGCCTCCTACAGGACCTAGAACTTCATAGAGGCTTAATTAAGTGGAGAGCAGACTGACTGACTGACCTACCAACCGAATGCAGCAACAAACAATAGCAGTCAGTTTGATGGAAACAAAACTTCTGGCTGCACATCATGATGCTAAAAGGCTTGCTGTATGCCAAGAACTGCACTAGACACTTTACACATGTAAAACTTAGGCTTGGGAAGAAAAGCAAAAATGTGACTTTTTAGTCCAAAACACCTGCCTGCACCTATGAACAGATCTATCAACTCTATTGATGTGAAGAGAGGTAGGGGGTGGGGAGAAGATGACACCAGATTTTGTATGAGGGATGATTCTTCTCATGTCTGCTTGTCCTCATCTACTTCCTAGTTTTCACAATAAAAATAGCTCTCACTTTCTTTTCCTGGCTTCTTAAAACTTGTTATCAGAGAAAGGGCATGCCCAGAACCACGGCCAGGTTTTGTCTGTGAAGCAAAAGTTGTGACAATCTCCTCTTCATGGTCAATTCTGTCAACTTTCACATTGAATGTTTTCCTCATGACAGCCTTAGAGACATGGCACTTTGAAAGTATATGTCAAGGCAGTCCACCTAAGTAATCCCATCCCACACTCAAGTGATGGGTCAGTAGCTGTCCAAACGCAGCATGATGGATAACTCATTTCTTACCCAGATGCCAAAACTTGATACAGTGTACCTTGAATGTCTATAATAATGGAAGATATAACCTGGCTTTTTAAAAAGGACAAGGATAAATAAAAATCATCGCTTTCAGTTTGTAGCCTGAAAGTTGCTCAGGGTAATACCCTCACCTAATAGCTCCCTGTTAAATTGTATACATTCTGAATAGCCCTCACTAAGCAACTACATTTCCAGATTTTCAGAACAACTTTGAAACTTGAATTTGGTGAAGCACTGTTTTCTTAAATATGCAGCTGATCAAAGATAGTATTTTGACTTCCTTTCCAAACCTGCCTATAAGAAGAGATTAACATCAGTTCACAGACACAGGAACTCTCTGGGCTCTTTAATTCCTAACTAGTGTTGTTGAAGGTATCTGTGTACTTCAAAGGAGAATGACTTAAAAAAAATTTTTCTTTTCATTTCTGTCACCTCCAACTTTTTTACTCTTGCATCTCTCTCTCTGAGTAGAGAGAAACTGGGTAAACAAACTGCTTGGTAGCTAAAACCACCTTATCTGAAAGATGCAGTCCTGCACCGTTTCTTTGCACAAAAGTCACCTGCTTTACACGCCCTGCAACCCATCTGGGTTGCTTTTCTCTTATTCTAAGAGGCAGTAAGCACTAAAAAAAGAAACATTATTCATTAGAGAAAGTGGTATGGGGGAACCTACTTGATCCATGGCCTTGTTGAAAGTTTGCACTGGTACAGTAGGCTTCAATCACTTTGAGAATCTGAGCATCCTCTTCCAGGGCTGCTGTACCTGTCAAATTTAATTAATAATGACTTTTCGTGGGTATATATGCCTCTGGGACCCTAAAATGATGCAGTGCACCCCTGGGAGGCAGCTTCTCTGACCAGTGGTGTTTCTGAACGGCCGAAGAAGAAGCCGTCCAGCCCTCATAATGGTGTAGAGCAGTGGTTCTTAACCTTCCTAATGACAGGACCCTTTAATACAATTCCTCATGTTGTGGTGACCCCCATAAAATTATTTTCATTGCTATTTCATAACTGTAATTTTGCTGTTATTAATCGTAATGTAAATATCTGATATGTGTTTTCCGATTGTCTTAGGCAACCCCTGTGAAAGGGTCATTCGACCCCCAAAGGGGTTGTGACCCATGGGTTGAGAACCTCTGGTATAGAGTAACAGTATTTCCAAAGAGTTCTGGGGTGAGCATCAGTAAATTTAGTACCAAAAGTGGCCTGCTCCTGAAGCCCACTCACAGCTCTAAATAGGGAAATCCTGTCAGTCTTGTCTTTGAGGCCATAAGTACAGCATTGGGCTTGATGCTAGCTAGCTTCAGTACTCATCCGATATACCACATCTTTCCTTTCTTTCAAATTTCAAAGTCCACTTTCTCTAGGAAGCTTTCCCCATTTAACCATCCATTTTTCCAACCATCCAGCATAGTTACTGATTCTTCCTTCTCCTTCCTCCTCCTCCAACTCATTCATGAAATGATTAGATGGCAGAACCGTGTTAACATGCTGATTGCACACCCAAGTGCAGGGTAGGGGATGGGGGATGCAGAAGCTACAGTCAAGCAAAGATTTCTCCAGACTATATTTCTGATTAATAAACAGTCTGTCTCAGTAGAGAATAATATCTCAGGCATCAGAAACCAAGAGGGGAAAATGTATCCATAGCAAATGGTCCCTTTAGTGATTCTAAACCAGGTGGGTCAGAATATCAACATGAAAATCATACAAATTGTGTCTGCCTAAGATGACACGAAGTACAGCAGGAGGCAGCTTACTCAAAAGTCTTATAGGTGACCAAACTTTTCTATGAATTTTTCTTTACATATAATAACAAATGATGACAGGAACAAATTACTCTGGTCATTTGCTTTAAAAAAAATTCTTCTGTTATTTCATCCATTACCAACTTTCAGAAAATACAAAACATATACTTTTTCGAATCACATATTCCTCCTCTGATGGCTTTCTCTCAGTCTTCCTTTTATGAAGAAACTTCTTCATCGTTTTGGGACTTTTACTAGACTCCTGTAAGAACAGAGTTTTCTTTATTAACTAAAATTCTCCCCCAAAAACAAATTAAAAAGAGCAAATGAAATGAAATAGAATGGCTGTCTCTTATTTTGACAGTCTCAGTTAGGAGTGCATCAAAATTAACAACTATACACACACAAAAAATGGCTCAAATAAACTTTAAAAGGTTAAATAAAACATAGGCAATGACATTATCCTCTCAATTTCCATAAGGATGGGAGAAGGAACTGGTGTGCCTACTGAAGATAAGGCAGATTCTCCAGGAGGCCAAATGCCTTTAGGATACCATCTGCAGGTAAAGTAATGGATGTCAATCCCAGAGTAATAACATTCTTAACTTGGTTTATATTCCCCACTGATACAGTTTTAAGGAAATTAAATAGCAATTGTAACTACTACTGTAGAAAACACCAATTTCAAAGAGCTTGAAAACTAAAATTTTTTGAACAACAGTCCCACTATGAAGAATATTAATTTCTATTTGTCAGTCAGGTAAAACTAAGGCAGAGAGACTAAGTAATTTCCCTGCAGTCAGAGAAGAGCCAAATGAATGACTTCCTGATAACAATTTTGGGTTAGGAGAAATGTTCCTACACACAAACTTAAATATACATATATAAAACCATATATTTAATTAGTAGATAAAAGAGATATGAATTATATCATTTATGAAATTTTATTTTGCCATATGAATAAACAGACAAAAATGAAAAACTCATATAACAAAAATAACAGAAAAAATAGCATTAAAAATAAGAAAAACAGCCACTTTAACAGCATTGTATGATGACATTATCATATGTATTTCACAAGAGCCTGCTTTTTGAAGTACTTACATGTCAGAATTACATTTTCATATTTCAGCCACCAATAATAACAATGGACGAAGCAAGCATAAAAGAAAGCTTCATTCATCAAAGGTTAAAGCATAGCATTATGATGTCACTGTAAGCCAAAGGTAGTGTTCTACCCTTACCTTCAAGATATAAGACATCCTCTAAAGTGAATATGTAAAGAAAGAGAAGATGAGCGTGAGAGGTCGATGGTTACAATGACCAAATCCATTTATCAATAATTCTAAAACAACATTTGAAACATTAGTGTTATCATAAATTACACAGAGAGAATATCATCATGTTTTCCACATTAGTTTCAAATGCATTATCATCATGCAAAAGCCCAAGGAATACAGTTCTGTGCAGAATAACAAATGCTGGATACTAAAGAGTAAGAATTTATTCATAACTCTCTTCTCCCAGCAGAAACAAAGTGATCATGCCTTAGTTTTATTAGATTAGTTCTGTGAAGGATTAAGTCAGCTTTACCCTTCAAAGCTCACCTTAATTTGAATTTAGTAACTGACAATTACAAAACATCCACCATTAAAAAGAGAAACTATATAACTATGAAGTGACATTCCTTATTCAGATAATCAAAGAAGAAAATTGGGTGATTGCAAGTATCACAGATCAATGTCCAAAGCAAACTTGTGGTACTGTTTCCTGGCCAAATTCTGAATAGAGATACATAATAAAGATTCAGCTCAAGGATTATCTATCCTATCATGTTGAGTTGAAAGGATAAAAAAAATCTTCTAGGGTCCAAATATTGTCCAATTCTTATTACACTAAGAGTTGAGGCGCAATTGAAACAGTAGTATGGTGTTTTAAATCAACACGAACTTGAAATTCAGCTAAGTCTTTATAACTTATCAAAACACACATTCAATATATATTTACAAGGGCTGTGGAAAAAATCTAGCCACTGATGTCTCTATTTTTCATATTACATTGTTGGATACTTTCCCAACAGTATATGCTGCCTTTATATCATATCTCTAGGATGTGTCTCATAACTATTACAAACTTAAATCTTTACTCAATAAGACCTATTTAAAGAACAGTTACTAAAAATGGGGATTTTTTCTGAAGGCTGAAACAATGAACAACAGGTGAAAGAAAAAAAAAACAAACAATAACCACTATTTGGATGGAAAAGGTAATACTCCACACAGTTACAGAAGCTAATGACTGACATTTTCTGACTGCAACGTTGAGAGAGAGAGAAAAAAAAACAACACGTGAAATCCCCATACTACCCAAATATCAAATGTTCTCTTAGGTTGTCACTTAGGAGACTCTTTTAAAAAGATATTTCTTTTATTAAATTATTTTCCCTTGCCAATGGCAGCAAATAGTTCAGAGTTATAGTTCAGACTCATGATTTGCTCTCATAAGACTTTACTGATTTTGTTTAATAGATCAAAATAGACCAAAATGCAGATATGAGTCTCCTTGACTAGAAGTTCAACTCTAATGTTGTTCTTGTTTGAGATGTGTGTACATCACTACCAACTTATCATATCATCATAAAGGTAAACCAGAGGTGCTTTAGGAGGAGGCCAGGGAAACTCATGCAGTACACACAAATCCTGTGGATACTCAATAAATATTTGTAGGTGGACAATGGGGAAATGGAAAATTAAGAAATAAAAAAAAAATCACTGAGTCTAACAATTCAAGATTGACTAACATGTATCATCTATCATAAATTCTAAGAACATTCCCATAGAAAAATTTGTAATAAACTACAAAATTAGCTTGTCAGAAGAGTTTTATACCATATGTAGCAAAATTACCTCTTTATAACCTAGTGCTGCTGAAGGTCTAAGTGGAGGTGCAGGTCGCAGACAACTTAAACTCCATGGTTTTATAATTTGAGGAGGCTCCAAGGGTCCTCGGGGCTGTCCAGTAGAGCTAAAAGACTGGGAAAATATCTGATGAGATGTTGACAATTTGCCATCTGAACCCGACCTTATGCCCCACAGTAAGAGAACAACAATAGCTTAATTGGATCTGCAAAGCCAGCCATAGAAAAGGAAACAGGAAAACAAAAGTCTCCAGTTTGAGAACTGGCACTTTCCAGCCAAGATTATGGGGTCTCTAGGAAACAGCAAAGAATGGATTCAATATCCCATGATCCCATCTTCTCTCTCTCCTCTGCAGTTTCATTAAAAGTCAGAGAGTTTTTTGCATTTGTAAGGAAGAACAGTGGAATAACAGTAAAAATTTAATGAGTTCAGTCTTGTGTTTGGCACTCTTCTCAATGCTTAAATAGGTTATTTCATCAGAACAACCTAGGACAAACCTGAGCAAAATGAAGTAACTACCTAGCAATTGGGAAAGCCAACATTTGAACCCAGATCTGATACCAAAGCCCTTGTTCTGCCCACCACAACACACAGTGCTCAAAACTGGAATTTTAGTATCACAGGTTTAAATGTTAATATACAACATAGCATATCTTCAACCTCACTCAGCAAGTACAGTAAAATTTCATTATTCAAATTCCATGAATGCTAAGTTTATGAAAACTTGGAAGAAGGCAATGCCAGAAGTTTACCTTTGAAAAGTTACTAAGTGACTGTGATAGCATACATTAGATTATGTAGAGACGCTTAAATACTTATTAAGGTGAACTATTTGTTTTGACTTAGCATGTTATTAATATGAGAATGACAGTTTCTAACTAAAATCTTATTTGTCATTAAAATATCTCTGTGGGATTTCTGGTTAGAAAAACTTTGCTAGAAGTTAGTTGGTACTCCAAGTTAAGGTCAGACTAAACTTCCCACCTCTAAGTAAAACTGTATTTATTTAAATAGGCCACCCTCCACAAAAAGTCAGAATTAGTGAGATTTAACTGTTTCAAAACCTACAAAAATATAACTACCCAAAGATTAAGAGCATGCACACTGCTTTTTATAAGTCCTTAGAAGCAAGATTTGACAAGAGACTCAGTAATCCCTGGACAGAACAAATAGACTACTTACAGAATGAGCACTACAAGATGATGATGATGTCTTTGATAATGAACTACAGGAGGCAGGTCCTCTAATCAGTCTGTAAAGCTGCTCCAGCCATTCTTGAAAGTCGTGATTGTTGTTGCAGTGGACCACAATTCTCTCTGTTACATTACCTGCATCACACAATTATGAGCATTTGGAAAGAAAAGGCAGGGAGAATCTAGATCTTGTTTCATTCACAAACATACTTCACACAACTGGGACTTGGGTGTCTATTTTCAGGAGTTTTCATTCCTATGGGATAACCCTTTTGAAACTTCTAGATCAAGAACAAATAAGCTGAGATAATAAATAAATAAATATCACACTTTGATTTCCACTGTGTACAGAATCTTGAAAGTAGTATAAAACTTCACTAGAAACAAACTCACAATCCAAAATTTTAAACATCTAGTTCATAGTCTAAAATGAGAATATTGCACTGCTTCACCCAATATCAAAGTTGAAACCAGATCCAACTAAGACTAGTCACAGCCAACACCAAATCGTGGGCTCCCTATTGTGAAACAAAGAGCCAAAGTCTGGGGCCCTTATACCAGTGTTAATCATTGCATCTAGGAGTGCAAAAAGTACAACCATTTCATGTAAAGGAAGAGGAACAGCAGGCCAAAATGTCAGGGAGCATTATTGAGGCCTGGGATTTCCCTCAATTTGTGAAGAAATTTGTCATGGCTTTTAAGCACTTTTTAGAAACATAATGCAATCTTTCTAATTCATAGGCTGATAATAAAATGGCTGAAATAATTCCACATCTTTGGCTCCTTTTCCACAAGGGAATAGATGACAGAAAGGAGATAAAATTACATTTACACCCATCCATTTTGTTATTTCTTAGCTCTAACAAGTAGCTCTTATGCAAGAGAAGATTGAAACTAATGGCAAAGCCAAAGTTTTTTAATGACCGGGTAACTTAATCTGTTCTATTGCTGTACCCTAATTATCCCAAGAAAGGGAATATACTTTGCCATGACCATGTAAAACTCCTTTATGGACTATATAACAAAAAATAGTAGCATATTTTCATTGAAACCCCACTCCTTTCCAAAAAGAATTTGAAGTAGCTACAAGAAAAAGAGAAAATTGCCTACCTGTGATTTCAAATGTGTGGTCATTCCCTTCAATTTCATCTAATCTAGTCACCACCATTCCTGCTATTGGTATTTTTCCCTATCAGAAAAAGAACATTTCCATTAATTCTGTGGTTATATATGTTTCTGCTTACTTCTATTAGATTTTCTGACCCTCCCAGGAATCACTGCTGAATTATGACTAGACATTCTTCTTTGGTTTGTCAATGTTTCCCTGCTTTAAATTTTAATCAGACAAGAAAGTACAGGGAAAATGTGGGTTGTATATTCTGCATATGAGTGATGGAAAGAGAAGTCACATTAGGTGGTGAACTTATTATACATCAAGCTGACAATGCACTGTAGAATTGTATGCCTGAAACCTATGTAATCCTTGCTAACAGATGTCACCCCAATAAGTCTAACAATAAAAATGAATTTAAAAAAATAAAAGAAAAAAAATAAAAGAAAAAGAAAAAGAAAATGTGGGTTGTGTTTTCTAACACACCCTAAACCATAAAGTCAGGATTTACAATTTACTTTTCTAACACATTTTCACGAGAATAAGTAAATGAAGTAAAGACTCAAATTTTATGAAAATTTGTAATTGCTGGGCCAATAAGACAACAGTAACTTATAATACTCCATATTTTGGGAGCGGACAAAAGAAAGTTTAATTTCTTAAGTAGTTTAATGATTTGTATCTCAGAAACCCAAACCATATGATATAATAAGAGCAGGTCCCAGCTTTATATTTTATCAGCAATAATAATATAATATGGGCCTATAAAACACTGCTATTAATTGATCTAGTTATAGAGATAGATTTCTATTTATATATTCATAAACTAGCTCATAACAAGAGTAGTGGACATTTAGGATAAACTCATTATAGTAACACAAATATCTCTGATATAAAGAACAACTGCTTTTATAAGCTATTAAATTAGAAATAAGAGTCAGACCATTCTGACTTTTCTAGCTGGAGCTCCTAAAACCATAGTGGTAATATTGCATTTGGTGAAAACTTCTTTTCATTATGGATCCTGTCATTTTTTTTAATGTAATCTACTAACCTGGTAAATAAAACCACTCATTTGAGGACTTGCAGATAACATTATCAAGACAGCTGAAAATAACATGAGGTACCGCTCCTCTTTTTCCTGGAGTGGAATGAAAAATACTAAATGGGAAATAGAAATTAAACATTTTGTTTGCTAAGAATTTCTGGAATCATTGTTTTGTAACATAGATCTTAAATAAGAAAATGAAACATAAACAGTGATTAAAAAAAAAGATACCTGACTTAATAGCACAAAACTAGTTGAGTTTAACTTTGAAATAGATATAAACCAACAGTTTATCTGTCTCCTTCTATACAGAACAGTTAAATACAAATAACCATGCTTTGTTTTCCAAGTATGTCAGCCTGAGAAGTGACACTTATGGCCTTCCTACCCAAGCTACAGCCAAGGCAAAAGTTAAGTCTCTAGGTTCACAAAACGAAAATGATTTTACTTTGAAAAGTGGTAAAGAACAGGTTCTCCAAGTGATAGAAAATTTGTTATGCTTAAACATATATGTTAAATTCTTATTTATAAAATTACTTTTAATCAGCAAGAACAGGCAGTTATTGTACACGTGTAAAATGAAGTAAATACTTTTTTTAAAATGACAGTAAAGAAGATTTTATACATAAGGGCTTCTCTGAATTCCTTACGCAGATATGCAATTAGGAGATATAAACAATTACGTTCAGCTTACATGTCCAGCCATCACAGCTACAAGTATCCTTATACCTATCTCCATCTCCTTTCTTCCACTTGAGAAGACCAACCTTTAGAGGATTACTCTTTTAAGAAGTGCTCTGCAACCTCTCAAAATTTTCTCTTGCTTAGCTTCCTTCTACAGATTTCTCATCTCCTCCTCCTTCTTCCAGCAGCCTCTTCTGCTCAACTGGCTTTTTCCCTTTTGCTTTTAACATATGCACATCTCCTATGCTAATAGGTCTTCAGTTGCCCCTGTGACTCTTTATACAAAATATTCTGTTTCTTGACATTTAGTATCCTATTACTTGCTGCCTTTATTTTCTCCCCATTGATCCCTCCCTACTCACCTACATTGTTCTCTCAAAGTCATCAATAACTGCCTTTTATTGAAGTCCAATGGCTTCTTCTTCATCTCCATGCTTTTTAACCTCTGAACCTCCTGCAGCACTCAGCAGGCTGACCATTTTCAAATGCTCCTACTGGAATTTCCATGACACCACACTACCCCAATTCTCCTCTGTCTTCTTCTTTGTCTTTTCTTTGTGGCACTGATTATACCAAAGATGTAAAAAACTAATAGTTAAACTCTCTATATTAACCTATCTCAGGGTATCTACATTTTAAATGAGATTGTTTATTAACCCAATGTAATGAATCTCTGACAGAGACCTGTCAGGGAGTATAGGAAGATGTTTTGGGATGGGGAAGAAAAATGTAACATCCAATAAATCATATCAGTTGACATAATCAACCTTCCTCCCATACCCTGCCCCCTTCCTAAAAGATAAAATCCATCTTCAGCTCTGTGTGCTTCTCTCTGGCTATTTACTTCCTAGGAGGGTGTATCTGTCAGGGACATCTAACTGTGACCTCCCATGCACATTTCTATACTGTCTTAACAGCTGCCTACAAGACATCTCCATCTGGATACCTACAGTCACTTGAAAGGTAACAGGTCTAAAACTACATTTGTCATCGCCTCTAGCCCATAGGTCACAAGTTCCTATATACTTTCCCTTCTAAACATGTCTTAGATTTGCTGCTTAAATTTCATTCTCTCTGCTACTACCTTTGTCTGGGGTACTTACCACTTTCCAACTTAGCTGGTCTTTCTGTTTCCAGCCCCATTTCCTCCAGTTTACCTGACACACATTGTGTTTCTCTACTAATTGGACTCAAAGTTTCCTATCATCTGCTGCATACATCTGAACTTCTCTTGCCTGACTTCCATGTTTCCCCTGCTCCTAACAGACTGGCTTCCTTATGTCCTACAGAAAAAAAAAGCCACGTTCCTGTTCTCTCCTGAAATAAGAATTAGCTCTACCTTATGAAATCCTCCCCTTATCTCTTCATGGTCCTCCTCCTCAAGTCTTAACTCTATAAAATCTTCCTCTTGCTCTTTTGCTCTCCCCCTTCTCTGAACTTCTATGGAATCCTCTGTTGAGATTACACAAACTGGCCTTGAATACAATGGTTTGTTTTTTTTTTATACTTGCGGCTTGTTTTTAAATCTGTTATTAAATTTTCTGAAGTCATGGCTCATTGTGTGTTCTTTCCTCCTATCTCCCACAGAACCTACCAGTGTTGGGAAAAGAATAGGTGTTCAGTTCCTATGAATGTTCAAGCATTTGACCTCGATGGAAGAACAAATGAAGAAAATATTAAAGATGAAAGAAACTGGTGTTGCGATTTAAAACATCTTACCTCACATGTTCCATACTGCACCATTACTTGTGAAATAAAAATCACATTTCCCAAGGTTTTAATATCATCCCCTTCCCATGCCTGAATAGATTCAGAAAGTATCTGCAACTCCAGCTGTTTTCTCTTTCTTAGATCTTGGCACTGCACCTACAGAACCAAAACAGAACATTAATAGGATAAAAATTCTTATGAAAAAAAAACCTAAAAAGACTCAAGTTAAAATACAGCTTTTGATGCTCACAGATTTCCACTGACTCCATATTTCTCACCATGAATCTCATCACCAACATCCTGACAGATGGCAAGACCCACTGCCTTAAATCTCTAGTCTTGAGCCCCCAAAATTCTTGTGAGGAATAGCTACTTTTTATTTTGCCAAAACATCAAGATAAAATGGTAGAAGGGAGTTAGTTCTTCATCCCTACAAGGAGTATGGGAAGACAAGTAGCAGAATCACTTCGAAGACAGCCATGAGAACTGGCAGATTAAGATCTGTTGGTTGGTATCCCTGCTCTTGCTCCTTTCCATGTTGTCTCTTTGCATAAATAATGCATTAGTTACAAAGCAATTTTATATTTCTAACATTTGCTCAGTTTACAATCAAGTAGCATCTTAATTTAAAAAGAAAACTGACTCTAGGAGTTACAGAAAAAGAGAATATTGATCTTATAATGACTCATATGGACTTTGTTTATGGAGTAGAAGTAAATTCTATTAAAAATACTAAATTAAGTGTATTACTAAAAGGATTGTAAAAACAAAAGAGGTACTACTGAATTTCATGAATACAAACTGAAAATACAAACCAAGAAACAATATGTGGAGTATGAACACTATATACTACATACCTATCACTACTTCAAAAAGTGTGAGGTTATCTTAGAGTAATTTAACAGTATTCATTCCAAATTGAATATGAAAATAAGCATTTGCTTGGTTATATCAGTGTTTCAAAATGAATGTCATAATTTTGGGGGATGTGTTTTCTATAAAATCTCTGTTGTTCTTTTCAGCTGAATGGAAACTTGAAGACATAAATTCATTGTGCACATATTTTTGAAGCATCTATAGTGGGAATAAATACACTATAGCTATCAAAGCAAGTTTTATAACATATAAAATAATCAGAAAGAAATACAGATTTTAAAAAAAGCTTGTATATTCCATTTACATAGAAAAAATAAAAAGATACGTAACTGTCATGGGTTTCATGTGTTGAACCATGTGGAACTGCCAATATTCGACTATTTTTTACCTGTAACAGCAATTTCAACCTAATACCTACTCTGGTCTTCAGTTTGCCATTTAACTGTGGACACATCCGGTCCTAACCTTTCAGCAGCAATAAAAATGAGGTAATAGTCAATGTTGCATCACAATCTTACAGCAAGAATCAATAACTAAACACTGATCTCATTCACCTGGAATGCTACAGAAATGTCTAAATTGATGCTAAACTTAATCAATCACCCAAAATAACATTTTCTTTCCTCCTAAAATGCCAACAAGTGGTTTTATATCAGTTGGTGCAAGAAAGCATTAACCCTCATGCTCAAGACATAAAATTATAGGTACCTTTGACAGCAATCTATATGAAGCAATTTTATTTTAGTAGGGTTTTTTCCTTTTAGATTTGATGAAGGATTTTACATATGTAAATGATCACCTTTTGGCATAAGAAGATGAATCCACTATTGATGCCAATCAGTGAATGATAAGTTGCACTGACATAAGATGAGCAACGTAGGGGTAAAGACAAAGAGACTAAAGGAAGCCCCCCACCTACACAGCAATGTTTAATGTGGCAGAGACTTCAAAGGTGACTGCTTTGTACCCTCATCTTGGCAACCTTTCATAGATAAGCATGATTTATGGAAGACAAAATTAAATGAAACAATTGCGATGATGCTGTCACTAGAGCTTATAGTTTCCATTCTAAAGACGTCTGCATAAGGAATGAAATGTTACACACAAATTACTCTTTTAGGAACAAAGCATACAAAATGGAGAATTATAATTTTAGAAGCATCACCTACCATGAGAGTTTTCAATGCTACAATTGCTTTCAGAATATCCTGGTGATCTGGATGCATATCCTATTAAAGGAATACATTTTAAAACAATATTAGAGAATAAATCAAAGATTGCCAGGTGTTATGGGTGGGAGGAAGGTGTGGTTCCAAAGAGAAAGAGGAAATTTGTAGGGATAATGGAACTGTTTTATATCTCAATTGCAGTGGTGGTAACACAAAATTATACGTATGTTAAAAGTTATAGAACTGTACACCAAAGAAAAAGTCAATTTGACTATATGCTAATTTAAAGATTAAAAATAAAACAGCATCGGAGCATTTGGAATCTAAGCACCTCCAATTATTAGGTGATTAAGAAATTAAGACTGCTGGTAACATATCATATATTTGCTAACAACATACTAGGTGTGGTTATTGAGGCAAATGTTTCCATTTCCTTTTCTGCTGTTACACTTCAGATAATAAATAATTATTGGGGGGGGGCATCATTAGTCATGTTTTTAGTAAATAATAAGAGGTAGACAATTATGGTTAGAGAAAAACCATACCAATCTCATCTTCTAAAAGGCCTCCATTTTCTTTCAGCAGATTCAACATTGCAGAAGAGAAAAGAATTCCAAGTTTTATACCATATGCTCTTCCTCCGTAAGCAAGGTTATTACATATGATCTGCAATTCCATGGTACTTATAACCCAGAAAAGTAGACAGGTTCAAAAATGGTTTTGAGGAATGCACAGCTCTATTACTATTTATGAAGGGAAAGTAGTGTTTCTTGAGGGTAGATGTACATCTAACATTGGAGTATATGGGGGTAGATAATACACCAAACCTTAGTGGTGTATGTGTACCTAACCTTTAAAATTCAGCTGGAATAATGGGAAGACAATTTCTGCTGCTTGACCAGGCTTGGGCGATAAAAAACAGAGCTGAACAGACTAGGGGTCTAACCCAAAACAAGAACAGTGTTGCTTATGAAAAAAAGGGTTGTATTCTTTCATACCTAAACTTATCCTTACCCAAATCAGCTGATAACTGTGAAATACAGGTTCTAATCTACAATTAGCCAGGAGCCATGCTAAACAAACAGAAAGCTGGATCAAGTGTCTCACCAGATGGTGAACTAATGCTAAGAGTATGTGTTATCTGATGGTGGGTAATGGAAGGCAGCCAAAGGCAGGATGACCAACAGCTAATGGAGGCAAGAATAGAAATGGTCTCTGATACAAGGTCAAGATTGAGAATCCAAGTAGTAGGAACATCTGGGGTTTTTCTCAACAAATTAAGTGTATATTCATAGTTCAGCACTGAGCAGCAATAGAAACTGAGGTCACTAGTTTCTGGACTTTTGTGATAAGCAAAGAGGGGCAAACCTCAAATGATTCAGTAAACTGGTTTAGCTTTTGGAAAGTCATCCAGAAGTCAACACCTTTCCTGAGTCCTAACTGCAATTTTATTCTGTCAGACTTTATTCACTAGCTCTCCACTGACTCCAGCTTTCTGGCAGGTCAAATAACTTGACAATAAGGTGTCTGTAAGAGTACATGCTTTTTCAATCCTTACAAATGCTGACAAGATCATCAGTGTGCCACCTTTTTCTTTAAAGATAATCAAACACTTTAAAACCTCAAAACCTTTCCCCAGACACAGGAAGAGCAAGTAGGGTAAATGCAGCCTCCTACAGCGGGCCCTCCTCCCCCACCTGTACCTCAAACCCCATGTTTAATTGCACAAAGATGGCTCAAGATCCTATCCTTACTGATTGATTTTTTAATAAGAGGGTCTGGGGTCTTGATGAAAAGATATTCAATTACCAGGCCTCATTGAAAACTTAATATTTAGAAAATATTGTAGCTATACTATAGCTATTACAAGTTAACAGTAACTTTATAAACAAAAATGTGCGAGGACTTTGATGTAAATGTATAGATGCATAGAGAGATAAACTAAGATTAGACCCATTTATTAATCTCTAAGGAAATACCAGAATTTTCCATTGTAATCCAGTCAGAAAGCTGAATGACCACAGTGTTCTAGAGAAAAATATTCTTGTCTATAGTGAAAGTGGTCTTTATTTTCTAATGTTGGTTTGCTTTGTTTATCCTGCACAATAAAGTTGGTTCATATACCAAAACAAAAAGTTTCTTGGTCAGTTTTGACTGAACCCCTCAACAGATGAGAGAGCATAAGAAAATCTAAGTCGACAAGTTAGCAAAGACTTGAGAGAAAAAACAGGACCAAGGTTGAGAGAAGAGGAAGAGGAGGAATGATTGAGAATATTTAATATTATAGTGAAAGATGGGGAGCTTTCTGTTATAAGATGAGTAAGTTCATTATGATTATAGTTTATAACACCATATTTTATACTTTTGCTAACACTAAGATCCTAAGTGTTCTCACCATAAAAAAAAAAATATCTATGTGAGGTGATGGATGTGTGAATTTAACTGTGGTAATCATTCCACAATGTATACATACATTAAATCATCACATTATATGCCTTAAAAATCATTTTGTATAACCTAAATATATACAATTTTATGTCTATGTATTATTTGTATGTATATTTTATTTGTATATATTACTGTCAAACATCAATAAAGTTGGAAAAAATAAATAAAAACACATAAAAAGTGAAAAATCTTCAGAGGAAAAAAAAAAGAAATACCTTTCTTATTTTGCTGCATAAAGAGAAAAACTAAAAGCCTGGAAAGAGGGAAGATTGGAACCAGTAAATTTGGAAACTAAAGCTTTTTCTAAACTTCTCAGCAAAGCTAGTTTGGAGGCAGATTGGCAGCTTCCTACAGAGACCCATGCTTTGTACATGACCCTCATAAAGCTTGCCTTCCCTTACCTCCATATGCCGTTCCAACTCTTGCAAGAGAGTGACATACTTCTCCAGTCTCATGAATGGTTTGCTGAGGCTTGTTGTTAAAATAAGGATACCTGGGCTGGATGCACCTTGATTTTCCATAAATTGCTCCAGGTCATCACTAGCAAAAGAACAAATACAATTCTGTTACTACTTAATATTCCATATAAAGAATTATCAACTGAACATTAGTTTACTGTATTTCACAGAACATAAAACCAAATAAAATTTTTCACTAGTAAAAATGCTGTCCAACTCATTTTAACTCAATTCAATAAACTTTCGTTTAGTTCTTCCTATGCATTCAACATTGTGCACAAAATAGGGGCTACAGTGGTGAGCCAGACACTCACGATCCCTGGTTTCATTTACTCATCCAACAACCACTGCCTTGACTAAGCAACAGGCTCCATTCTCTGCTGGGGATACAGCAGTGAACAAAATAAAAATCCTTGCCCTTTAGGAGCCTGCGCCCAAGGGCCTAGGACATATAGTCTATCAGGTGACCTCAATGTTAGGTTAAAAAGTATATTTTTTCTTAGTCAGTTTAAACATTTTCATTATTGGCTGGTCAGATGCCAAAGGTAGCAACTCACCAAGTCCTCCCTATCACTGGGGCACCCACTTGTAATGTTCCCAAATCAAGTTCTAAATTCAGATAACCGCATGTTTGTGTGACTAATTACAAAGTCACTCAGCCTAGGATCTGAAACCCAAAATATCAAGCTACCCTAACAAATTGGTTAAAAATAAAAAAAGATTGTATTAATAGTTTATTAACTATGTCCTGTAAATGTCTAATTCTAAGCTTGTGCTGCCTCTGCCCTTTAGCACCCTGTGGATTGTCTCCTTTCCACCAAAAAGATTTTGACTCCTGAGGCTGCAAGATCATTTTAATATGCATTTACACAAAAGACAATTAAAGAAAGACACCTACTGCCTAATTGATAGCATATTTTGAAACTTCTGCATATCACTTGACCACTTTACCTTCTTCCTTGCCCATGCATACACAGTCGTAGGTCTTCTTCTATAATATCTATTTGTTTTTATCCATCCCCACTGCTGCATCCTTAGTTCAGGCCTTCTCATCTTATTTGGTTCACTTCAACAATCCATCTGGTCTCTTCTTGAGTTCCAGGCTTTTTAACTTCTGAACCATTCTTCAGACTACCACATTAATCCCATTGTTTTCCTACTCAAGAATCTCTGATTGCCTATGTCAGAGTGGTTCCCAAACTTTTTTTCACTTGTGTACCCCTTTTACACCCATTTCTATAAATTGAACCCCTTGTTTTTAAAACAGCTGTTTTTAAATACTGACATTTTTGTTCAGTGCCTATCTTAATGTAGCATAGTGGAAATGAGGTAATAAGTTAGGAAAAAAAATTACTACACGATAAGTACCAACCACAGATTTAATTTTACAATATTTATAACAGTTAAATATTAATAATGATGATTAAGTATTTAAACATTAAATAAAAATACTACTTGAAAAAATCACAATTAAAGACAATGCATTTACTTTTACTCAGTCAAAAGCTAAACTGATAAAACAGTCTGGCTACAGATGAATTTATATGTTTGTGGAAGTTCTAGAAACATTGAAAATGGATTGTTCTAAAACTGTGCATAATGATTGGTGGAAGATTGGTTTGGAAGAAGGGTTCATAGCCACGCCCTCACCAATCATCACTGGCTAATGTAATCTAATTTTGAAGTGTTTCCATTAGCGGTGATTCAAACTTAACATTTATTGGTCCATAACTAATGTTTTGCATTTTTTTACTTTATTTGTTTTTTTTTTTGGCCATTACTTATTATTTTTCACATATCCCTAAATGGTCCAGCACATACCCCTTGGGGTATACGTACCACAGATTACGAACTGATGGCCTATGAGATCAAGTCTTAACTTTTTAGACTCCTACTGGCTCCCAACAATCTTTCGCATCACTCTCTAACAGAAACCCTCAACTACAAAGTATCATACTTATTCTCCTTAGGACATATCTTATGTAGTGGTTCCTAAATGTGGTGCACTGCAAGAAGTGTCAAATGTGTTCCAAGAAACTTCCTGGCAGTATTAAATACTAGGGTAAGGGGTGAGAAGGGTGTGGATTGTAGGTTATCCCTATTACAGACACTCTCCCTCCTTATGTTTGTGAGCAGGAGGGAAAAGGACAGTGTTTCAGCTAACATACCAGTAGCTTTGAGTATCACATGTGTGTGAGCAGGCAAAAGGGTTGGGAATTGTTGCCTTAACGGAAGCTAGACTACATCTGAGGGGTCACATCTAATAATGATGTCATTTTAGCACTTTTTGCAGTCTTGCTCCAGAAACTGCTGAGGGGGAAGAAATACCCCAGAATTGAAGTCATAAAACAGATTTGGGACCCTGGATCAGTGATCTAGCCTCAGCTGACTCATCTGTAAAATAGAGATAATACCTACTTCTTAATAAAAATTGTGAAGATTAAACACTGAAGGTTTGCAAGGCTACTGTTTCATGCTAAGATCTTTGCATGCATTCGTTCTTGTTTAATATTCACATTTCAACACAGGTGCTATCTTCATTTTACAGATGAGAAACTGGAGACTCAGGAAAGGTGAGTAACAGCAAGTATATAGCTAAATTGGGGTTCACACCCAGATCTAAAGTCAAAGCCACAAGCCTTTCCATGATGCCACACTGCCTCTATATAAGAAAGTATTTTATAAACTTTAAAGTAGTTAGTAGATACATTTTTATTATTATTGTTATTCCAAGTCAAATACCTTGCTAAAATCACATCTTTAAAAGCTACCATTAAGCTGTGATTTCCAGCCTAATGGAAATTCAATTTATGTTTAATTTCCAACCAAGAGCATAAAGTGCACAAAGAGGTTTTAAAATTCATCACATATAAAATGTAATTAGGAAAATAGCTTGAATTTGAGAGTGAATTTGAGTAGAAATATAATTTAGAGAAAATCATCTTCTTAATGTCTTTTCAATTTGGTAAACAGTCTTAATATTTTTCTTTCCATGACTAAATAACTGCCTGTATCCTCGATGTTCTACTCTAATTGATATGAAGGCTACAACAAATAAAAGTAAGTGCTAATGTGTGTGCTGTTATTACTTCCCATATAGCATTCTAAATTCTAGGTTTGTTAAATATTAGAAGAGTTTTTTTTTAATTTTCAATATAACATGATGTCACTGGTTATTGGGAAGAAAAGAACATTTTGGTATTGAAACAAAAGAACACAACTATGTTAAAAAGCCACTTCCCATTATGATTAATAGATCCTAAAATACATTTTGCTTAGCCAAATAAATTTAATGCACAAATTAATATTTCTATACACAAATATAATATGCAAATATATATCATTATATCAAAGTACAATCTGTCTTGAAAATGCAGTTTTTAACTATATTTGGCCTGTCTGAAATGCCAGTGAGTTGACTTGCTTTTCAAACTTAACATATGTTCTGTATATGTGATATGATACAACAGAAGAATTTCTCAACACATAAATGTTTGAAATTCAGCATACATTTATCTCACATAATTCATGGTGAATGAAGTTCTGGTATGTTCTGGGTTGGACTGGAAAGCTCAAGAAAACTATCTTACATTATAATATCACTACAGAGCTTAACTATCTCATGTAACTGTGTTTCTGTGGAATCTTTGCATAGACTTCTACTTTGAATGATGAGAACTCTACCTAGAACAGCTACAAAAGTTTCATATATTTCCCCTCCCCATCTTATTTCCTTCCTGCCAGTCTTTCATGGGAAGACTGTAGCCTGGAAATGGGAGGTGAGGCATGAGGAGCTCGGGCCTCTAGCCAGTGGAAAATTCCAAGGATGCCACTCAACTGGGTTGGGTAGATCTTTATTATCCCTTTTTGATTTATCTAGTTCTAGAGACTCGGCTCTCTGCTCCTTTTTTGTCCCCATCACTTTTTGTTTGTGTTCAGTTTTGCTTGCTCCCTTCCCTGGTTTCTCAAAGATAGAAACAGAATAGAACCTAGTCTCAAAATTTTTCCTACTCCTTGTCCCCAAAGCAAGTACACAACTCTCTGGGCTTTTCCCCAAAGTCTTCATTGTTAACAAAAGCCATAACAAAAGGAAAAGTACACAGTGGTGTTTGTAGTAGTTGCTGCAATAGAGACAGAGGTAAGGTCCAGATCTGTCTTAGCACTAACTCTCTGCACCTCTCTTTTAACTCCGAGTCTCTCTCCCTCATGAAAAAGATGGATGCCACACTGAAGCATGGGAGAGAAGTGGTATTTTGTAAGGGAGAAACATGAGCTACAGTAGCAAGACAGAAGGGGAGAGAGAGGGGAAATCCCAAAAGGCCTTACTCAGGGAATAGCAAAAAACTTGAGGCGGCCATTCAAATATATGTAAATCTGGAGACACATCAGAGCTGAGATCTGCTTGTATATCCAAATTCAGATAATACATTACTGCATTTTTAAACAAAGTACCAACAAGCAATCACATAATTTTAAGGCTGTGCCTTCTCATTGCTGGATGTCAAACACATTTCTGGTATGATATTGCCACCTGTAGTCCAAAAGGAAGAAGTTCAACTGACTAGCCTACTCAGGTTCAGAGTGATTTCCCTGCTTCTAAGCATCTATCTACTGCTTCAGTGGGGGGCAGGGAGGTGGGATCCACCAAAGTCCTTATTTCAGCTAAAACCTTAATCTGAAACAGAATTTTAATCTGAAATTTCTGTGTATTTCATTCAACCATGCTTTGCCTCTGATATATCAACATAAATTAAAAATACATGTAAAATAGCTGAGATTATATTAGAAGCACATCTAAGGAAAACCCCAAGTATTTTAATTGAATTTTCATCCTTAACAAGCAAATAGACCAGTAAGATAAAACTTCTGTTCCATAGGACTCCAGTGAGTCTTCTATCACTTCAAGGGATATTAAAAACCTCACAATACAAAATCAAGGAAATAGGGTACAATAATTCTGCCAAAAGTTGAGAATATTTAAATTAACTATTCAACAAATGTTAAATTGTAAAGTATGAAGGAATCTCTACTGTTATTTATAAAATTAAATTTGTAATATAGGTAAATAAAGTCAGTAACATTTGAACACACAAAGTTACCATAGAAAATTCTCTAAACACTACAAAAGTGTGCTGTTTGTGGTATTCCATGTGTTTCTGGTATTTATCTAGAAGTGCTGTTTTCAGACGAAAAGAAAATGACTATGCTTGTAAAAATGGTATTAAGAAATTTTTCCTTATACATATAATATATTTATGTACCTAACACAAGAAAAAATGTCCCTGAACTATTTTTTCTTATTTGAAAATAGGTAGTAATGTATAAAAATATTCCTGGAAATGATAAAAACAAATTCAGGCTGTGGTTCCCTCTGATAAGGGAAGGAGGAGTGGAAAATATTGGAGAATATACAGACAACTCCAGTTGCAGTTATAATTTGATTATTTTTAACTCCTTTTTATTATCATTAGTTTCAGGTGTACAAAACAGTATAATAATTTGACATTTACACACCCCACAAAGTGATAACCCAAACAAGTCTACTACCCATCTGACAGCTTACATAATTGAATTCTTAAACTGAATGGTAGGTTCGTGGGTGTACTTTATTTTATCTCTGCTCTTTGTATGCTTGAAATAGCACTTTTTTTCTGTAAAACAACTAGTAGCTGATAGAAGATAAATAGAGTAGAAACCTGGAGCAGTGACAACTACCTTGTGGTATATTCTGTGGACTTTGTATATATTATTTCATTTAATCCTAATACCAACCCCACAAGGTAGGTGATTTTATCCTCACTTTACAAGTGAGGAAATTATGGCTTAGAGTTAAATGAATTACCTTGGGTAACACAGTTTCTAAGTGTCAGAATTGTAAATTGAGATAATATAAAAAAGTTCAGCCTGAGATCAAGGAGTGGCACAAAGGAACTTAAAAGGAAATGGTAAGGAGTTTCACTTTCAGGATGCTAACACAAGATGTTCCACAAACCCATTCCCCAGTGAAACAGTCATAGCTGGTGGAAACCATAAAAATGACCATTTAAAGTATCTAGAAACTGTCTTAATGACATATGATACATGAAAAGACATTCATTCAAGAAAAATTCTAAAACTCAGTAATAATGGGAAGAGTTTGGGCATTTGAGCTATGACTTGTTCTCTTCCACTCTCCTTCCTTCCCAGCTCTGCCTGACATAAGTTCCACTCCAGGTAAGTATGGCCAAGAAGACAGGCCTCCCTCTCCCATCAGTTTCCAATCTAAGGACACAATATCTCACTAGCACATCTCATCAGTTTCAACTCTCAGTTGAAGAAGCTAAAGTCCTGACAAGTGTGGCTGAGAGTTTGGAGGCTTCCTTCTCACACATATAGTGGAGGATCTACCCCAAGAGTGGCAGGCTGAAAACACTAAGGCCCAATCACTCTTACCACGGCTAACTTGTAGGATACATATTCTGTGCTGGGAGATGCAAGCAGAGAAGACCAGAGGTTACTGCTCTGCTCAGCACCTAAAGTAGTGGCTCAAAAATTTTTCCCAGGGGGCGAGGCAGTCCATAGGAACAGAGAGCTCTGAAGCTTTCCCCAAAGTAACTGGTTTTAGTTGAAAAGGATGTGTGAGGGAAATTTAAAACTAAGGGCTTTTATAAAAACAATAAATATTTTGGTGGTAATCAAATTACAGGAGGTGGGTAGTTCCACTTAATTAAGAACAGCAAACTAAACCATAGGCCAGCTAGATCACTAGAGAGAATCAGGGAAAGAGACAGGTAAATAGTGTTAAGAAGGGTCAGAACAGTCTTCTGGTCAAGATGGCAAAGTCAGTAAAAGCTGGACTTCCTTCCTTCCATGACCACCTCAAAATTACAACTAAACTACAAAACAACCATCATCAAGAATAGCCTGAAGTTGAGCTGAATGGAAGTTGTAGACCCAAGGACATATAGAAGAAACCACCTTGAGACTGGTGGTAGGGGAAGAGATGTGGAATGAGCTAGTCTTACACACATGTGAAGTGGTTAAAAATTGGGAGGGATATCTCATCTGCGGAAGTTTCCCCTGAGGATCAAGGGGTCCCCACTCCACACCAGGCTCTCCAGCCCAGGGTTCCATGGCTAAGAAAAAAGTCCCCACAAATTTTGACTGTGAAAACCAGTGGACATTGTGGCTAAGTGAGATGGAGGGCTGCTGGATTCCCAAGTGTTCCTCTTAAAAGGGCCATGCATGAATTTACTTGGTGATGCACTGACTGTGAGCTCCAGTGCTGGAGCAGCAGCTCTAAAGGCACCAGGGACTGACAGGGAAGAATTGAATTGTCTAGCTTCAGGGGAAGGAATGGTGGGGCAACTTCTTCCTAGACAGAACTGCTGGCAGAAGCCACTGTTCATTTGCTGATCCCTCCCCCTACTAGTCTGTATAAACAGGCACATGGAATATCTGAGTCCCCATCAACCTAGCTAACACATTTCCCCATGCCCTGGTGATTCCCTGAAACTCTGCCCCCCTCAACTTGCAGGCCCACCCAATCCACTTTCAGTGGCTTTTCCACATGAAAGGCCTATCTTGACTCATGCTGCACTCTCCTAAAATCTCTCAAATGTTCACAAACCCAAAACAAATAGCATCTGGCCTCTACATGCCTTGTACCTCTTCCTAAGCAGCCCCAAGCCTGGCATTAGTGGCAGCCAGCCTCAGTTTAGCCTCTCCTAGGTACCTCCAAGCCCAGCACAAGTGGCAACCATCTACAAATCCACTGTAGCAGAGCACAGGCAGTGGCTGACTTTGGCCTATAAGACAGCCCTCCCAAGAGGCCCTAGAACTGATACACCTTGTGACCAGCTTCAAACCACATCAGAATACCACCCAACCATCTTCACAAAAAGCACACCCAAAGGGCTGACTAGGCAAGCACCAGCACCCCACTAAAGTGAATGCTGCTCCATAGGGTCAGACCCTGCACAAAAGCTCCTCCATTGTAGTCATGGCCAATCAACCCATGGGTCAATCCCTCACAATGATGTGCCAACAGCAATCAAAGCTCAACTACAATAGGAAAGCACACCCAAGCCACAAAAGAAACACACCTGGAGGACCTGACTGAGGTGACCAAAAAGATGTGATACTGGGTCACACAGGACACTTACTACATAAGGTCACTGTACCAAGACCAGGAAGGCATATTAGCTTTACCTAATAGAGAGAAACGAACACATGGAAGGAGCCAAATGGGGAGACAAACAAAGTGTCCCAAGGGAAGAAGAAAGATAAAAAAAAAAAAAAAGAACTAAACAAAATGAAGACAAGCAATCTAACAAATGCAGAGTTCAAATCACTGGTTATCAGGATGCCCAATACTTTAGGGAAAACTTCAACAAAGAGATAAGAAATATAAAAAGAACTAGTCAGAAATGAGGAATGCAACAACTGAAACTCAAATATAATAGTAATTTTGATGAATTGCAAGAGTTTGAGTATGAACTACCTTGAAAGTTAAAAACTCCCAGGAAGCCAGTATGGGAGACCCCAATAATTTGTGTTTTTGCATCCAGGAGCCCAAGCAGGTTGTCATGATAAAATCAGAGAAAAATGCTCTTGTGTTTTAGGGAGGAGGAGAGAAAAGCAAACATTGTGCAATGCTCCTAGAAAACTTTCCATAACAAAATCTTGCTTTACAAGGGAAACTAGGTTGCCAAAGCCTTATCTAACCTGGAGAAGAGACTAGAGGCCAGGTCCAGCCCTTTCTCATATTCCTGTCATATGTGAGAGAGAAAATAAAAAAGGATTAGGGATGTTTCTAAAGCAAAAAGCTCAGGAACACAGGTCCACTAAAAAATACTGAAATTTATTCATAACAATATTGATTGCATCCCCTCTACTACACCTTACCACCACATCGACAGGTCTCCAGTGTAATAATTACAGTTGAGAGAGCTACATTACTCAAGTGTTATTTAGAAAAGAATTCTTAGGAAAGGCAAAGATAGAGAGGGTCACAACAATAAATTGAAAGAGACTGAAGCACTTGTACTTACAAAATGCACAAGCAGCAAAAAGAAAAATGTAAAATAGATGGGACTACATAAAACTAAAACACTTCTGCACAGTAAAGAAAACCATCAATGGAATAACAAGTACTGGAGAGGATGTGGAGAAAAGGGAACTCCCGCACACTGCTGGTGGGAGTGCAAACTGGTACAACCACTGTGGAAGGCAGTGTGGAGGTTCCTCAGAAAATTGGGAATGGAGCTACCATTTGACC